>JAODAL010005981.1:0-138114 GCA_025379985.1 Phyllomedusa bahiana | reverse complement strand
CCCGTCCCCTCCCAAAGGGCCAGATGGGCAGGCCAGGTGCAGCGACCACAATGAATTTTGAACAAAACAATTCAGATGCAGTTGAAGTTCAACTGCAACCAAACCTATTTTGCTTTTTTCACCTTCCCAGAGCCATAACTTTTAATTTTTTTCATCCACATAGACATATGAGGGCTTTTATTTTGTAGGACAAGATTTACTTTCTCATATTTTCATTCATCATACCATAGAATATCCTTGAAACCGCAAAAAAAATTCAAAGTGTGGCAAAATGTGTAAAAAACGCACTCGCACCATGTTTGTGGGGGTTTTTGTTTTTATGGCATTCAATTTTCAGTATAAATTATGTGTTATCTGTATTCTACAGGTTGATATGCATCCGGCAATACCAAACATGTGTAGTTATTGTTATGTTTTGGTACCATAAAGAAATCCAAACATTTTCTATTCTTCAAATGTTTGCCGCGTGTCATTGTGACCAATAACTTTTTTGTACTTCTACTTACGGACTTAAGTAAGGGTAAATTTTTGGCGGGCTGAAGTGTACTTGTTATAAGTACCAGTTTGGAATATATGGAATACAACTTTTTTGATCACTTTTATTCCAATTTTTAGGGGACGTGAAATGACCAAAAAGACACAATTTTGTCGTTTGGAATTTTCTTTGTTCTACGGTGTTCAGTGAACTGGATAAATGAGGTTATATTTTAATTTATGAGGTGAAACCAATTATGTTTAACTTTTTTAATATTTTATTTTTTCTATTTGTAAAATGGCAAAAGGGGGGTGATTTGAACTTTTAATTTTTTGTTATATTTTACATTTTTTTTTCTTCGTGTAACTTTGAGTCCCCGTAGGGTGCTTCACTACTAGGAGGCTCGATCATTTATACAGCCTATTGCACTGTAATACAATGCAATAGGGTGTACCAATATGGTGGTTTTAATACTTCCTGCGTAAAGCAGGAAGTATTAAAACAGAAAACATGGCAGCGATGGAAGTCTTCCAGCTGCCATGTTAACCGATCAGTGCGCTACACTGTTATTCATTTAGATACTGCGGCCATGTTTGCTGCACCGTCTAAAGGGTTAAAGAGCCCGGGATGGAGTGCGATCCTGCCAAAGCCCCTTACGGCCATCAGGACGTACCTATATATCCAGATGTGGTAATTCAGTAGGTTGAACAAAATGATTGCATAAAAATGTGAGGAACTAAAGTATTTTTTTAAACACAATCCCTTCATTTCAGGGGTTCAAAAGTAATCAGACAAATTAAATAATTATAAATAAAATATTAATTTCTAATGCTTGGTTGAAAACCCTTTGCCGGCAATGACTTCCTGAAGTCTTGAACTCATGGACATCACCAGACACTGTGTTTCCTCATTTTTAATGCTCTTCCAGACCTTTATTGCAGCGGTTTTCAGTTTCTGTTTGTTTGTGGGCTTTTCTGTCGGAAGTTTAGTTTTTAACAAGTGAAATGCATGCTTAATTGGGTTGAGATCAGGTGAATGACTTGGCCATTCAAGAATATTCCACTTCTTTGCTTTAATAAACTCCTGGGTTGCTTTGGCTTTATGTTTTGGGCCATCTGTATTATAAAATGTTTGTTCAATCAGTTTTGGTTTGAAATTGGCGGGATTTGGATCAACACAGTATGTCTCTGAATACCTCAGAATTCATCTGGCTGCTTCTGTCCTGTGTCACATCATCAATAAACACTAGTGAACAAGTGCCACTGGCAGCCATGAATGCCCAACATATCACACTGCCTCTGCCGTGTTTTACAGATGATGTGGTATGCTTTGGATCATGATATGTACAGTAGCATGCCTTTGTCATACTTTTTACTTTCCATTATTCTGGTAGAGGTTGATCTTGGTTTCATCCATCCAAAGAATGTTCATCCAGAGCTGTGCTGACGTTTTTTAAATGTTTCTTTTAGCAAAGTCCAATCTAGCCTTTTTATTCTTGAGGCCTATGAGTGTTTGTACCATGCAGTGAACCCTCTGTACTTACTTTCATGTAGTCTTCTCTTTATGGTAGATTTAGATATTGATATATCTACATCCTGGAGAGTGTTATTCACTTGTTTGGCTGTTGTAAAGGGGTTTCTCTTCACCATGGTAATTATTCTGCAATCATCAACCACTGATGTCTTATGTGGGCATCCAGGTCTTTTTGCATTGATGAGTTCACCAGTGCTTTCTTTCTCAGGATGTACCAAACGATAGATTTTGCCATTCCTAATATTGTAGCAATTTCTCGGATGAGTTTTTTCTGTTTTCGCAGCTTAAGGGTGGGTTGTTTCAACAGCACGGAGACCTCTTTTGACTGCGTGTTTTCTTCACAGCAAAATCTTCCAAATGCAAGCATCACAACTAAATCAACTCCAGGCCTTTTATCTGCTTTATTGAGAATGACATAATGAAGGAATTGCCCACACCTGCCCATGAAACAGCCTTTGAGTCAATTATCCAATTATTTATGGTCCCTTTAAAAAAAGGGTAGCACATGTTAAGGAGCTGAAACTCCTAAACCCTTCATCCAATTTTAATGTGGATACACAAATGAAAGCTGAAAGTCTGGACTTTATGTCCATGTCTATTATGTAACTATAACTTGAATATGTTTCAGTAAACAGGTAAAAAAAGAAAATTTGCATCAGTGTCCAAATATATATGGACCCAACTGTACATATGATTTAAAATGTTTTTAATATTTTATAAATATGGCTAGTCTAATAATTCTCCCCTAAAGATAAACAACTTTGCTAATATTAATTAAGTAGCGTGTGCATTGCAAACAGTAATTCTTTTTTGTGCAAATACTTCATTAAGTATTCAAGTATATCAAGTGTATACAGTATATACTATTACTTTCTCTAGAATTGCACCAAAAAGTACTATACAGAGTTTGATATATGTGGATCCTTTTCATGCAACTTCAGTTGTATGTCCTAAAGATTGCCTCTTGCCTTCAGTTTCTGGTCTGCAGGTAAAGTTACTACCTGTTAGCATATGAAAACATGTGTTAAGTACCTTAGTCCTGTGTGGAAATATCAGTTTTTGAAGTTATAGACACAAAAGTCCCCAGCTGTTCTGGTTTAGAGTCCCATGACTGCTATTACTATCTGCTCTGGCACTCATTCCATGAGATTGTGATTTGGACACAAATAATACCCACATGACATTTCCCTTACAAGATAGCTTGAATAGTGGTAGGTATTATGTGGATATTGCCATGGATGATACTGTTATTTTAGGGTATACAATAAAACAAATGTTACGGACATTGCTGAAGTTTATGAACAAAGTTGAAGTTTAGCACCAAAACCTGTTCCCACAAGGTAAATCTGCCCAGTTGTCCCTATAAGGGCTTGTTCACACGACGTTCTGGGTCCGTTTTACGGATCCATTTTTGGGATCCGTTTTTGAGGAGTGAAAACTGAATCCGAAAAACCAAAACCGATCTTACTTTGATCCTTTTCTCTGCTTTTAAAATTTCGTTTTACGACCGCTTTTTCCGGGTACTTTTCGTAGGGTTTTTTGTATTCTTTCATTTCTCTCTCTCTCTCTCTCCCCTCTCCCCCCCCTCTCTCTTTCTCCCCCCCTTCTTTTTTCCTCCCCTCTCTCTTTCCCCCCCTCCCCTTCTCTCCCCCCCCCCCCCTTCCTCCCTCCCCCCCTCTCCCCTCTTTCCTCCTCTCTCCCTCTCTTTCCCTCCCCCTCTCTCTCCCTCTATCTCCCCACCACTCGGCTGTGCCGAGCCCGGCGGCGGCATCTCCATCCAACGATCCAGCCCCCTGCAGCCACGCTCACCCCTGATCCATCAGCTGTGCACTGCACTTTTCGGATGCGCTTTCAGCCGGCAATGCGGACTCCATTATTCCCTATGGGCTTTCACTTGCGTAGATTGCAAGAAGAATTGACATGTCAATTCTTAAAGCGGATCCGAAAAGCGCAGTGCAGGAGAGCTCTCACAAGCGCATCTGCGATTTCCCGTGAGAACGTTGATGCGCATTTGTCATTGAAAGCAATGTTACTCACACTGACAATTGTTAGATCTGTTGTGCGGATCCGCTTTGCTTGCGCAACACGGATCCAAAAGCGGATCGGCAAAATATCGTGTGAACAAGTCCTAACAAGGCTGGACCAACAAATGTGTGCTCTCTTTGGGACATTAAGGCAGGCAGCTTTGGGTTTTAACAATGAAATGTTAACTTTTTAAGCACTATATAAAACAGCAATGTAATATAAAATGTTTTCAAGCATTCGTCCTTTAAGTGTTGAGCAAATGCAAAGGGCTACATCCGTCCAGTTTGATTGTACAGTCTGGGGGTACAGATTACTGCTGTTTTTCCTCTAATGCATGAGCACTAAGGCTAAAACTGGCACTCGAACATTTATTTTCCAATTAGCTGCTTTTTTGCTTGCTTTGTGACAAAATGGACACAGATGACAGAAGAAAGCAACATGTACATCAAAAAAACTGTGTAGTTGCTTACATTAATACACATGCTCTTACATAGTTACATAGTTAGAAAACGGTTGAAAGAAGACACATGTCCATCAAGTTCAACCAAGGGTGGGGAAAATGTGGGTGAGGGAGAGAGAAAAGGGGACTTTAAGCCTAGCCTCACCACTGGTTAAATGCCCTGGAACCCACAAGGCAAGAACCAATCTGCTCCAGGGGAGACCCATATCTCTGACCCCCAAGAGCCTCCACCACCAGGATCCAGAATTTTACATAGCTAACGACGCATTAATATTCTTAGTTCCAGGTAGGTATCTAAGCCTTTCTTGAAACTCTCTACAGTTCCTGCTGTGACCAGTTTCCTCAGGCAGGCTATTCCACAGATTCACAGTTCTTACAGTGAAGAATGCTCTTCTCCCTAGAGATTGAATCCTTTTTTCTGTAGTCGAAGGGAAAAATGTCCCCTTGTCTTTTGAGGGAGCTTCACTTGAAAAAATTTTTTTCCCCATACTTTTTGTAGGGACCATTTATATATAATATAAATAAATTAATCAGTCCCCCAGAAGCCGTCTTTTCTCAAGACTAAGTAAGTTCAATTCTACTAACCTTCCTCATAACTAAGATGCTCCATTCCCCTTATAAGTTTTGTTGCTCGTCTTTTACTCTCTCTAGCTCCATTACATCTCTTCTATAAACTGGGGCCCAAACTGAACAGCATATTCTAAGTAGGTCGCACCAAGGGCTTTGTACCGGTAGAATTACATTCTTGTCCCGCGAGTCCATTCCTCTTTTAATACACGCCAATATCTTACTTGCCCTAGAGGCAGCTGATTGACATTGCATGCTGTTTCTGTAGTCTTTGATCTACAAAATGCCCAGATCTTTCTCAACAAGCGATTCTTCAAGTTTTTCTCCCCCAAGGACATATGATGGCCTGTAGATTATTTCTACCCAAAATGCAGAAACTTACATTTATCCACATTGAACCCCATTTGCCAAAGTGATGCCCAAACACTCAGTGTGTCCCGGGTCGCTTGCAATTTATGAGCATTTTTCCATAGATTGTACTACCCGCATAGCTTGGTGTCATCTGCAAAAATCGAAACCGTGCTATTGTTTCCCTTCCACTATATCGTTAATAATACATTAAATAAGAGAGGACCCAATACTGAGCCCCTGCGGCACACCACTTACAACCGGGGACCACTCAGACTGGGAAATTCATTTACCCACCACTCTCAGAGAAACGACCCAGCACCCCAGTTTTTAATCCAATTACACACTGTTATCTCTAACCCAATGGATTCTAGTTTACCTAACAAACGCTTATGCGGGACAGTGTCAAATGCCTTTGCAAAGTCTAAAAACACAATATCCACAGCTGCCCCGCTATCCAGACTTCTACTCACCTCTTCATAAAAAAAAGATCAGATTGGTCCCGACAGCTTCTGTCCTTAGTAAATCCATGCTGGCAATCACTAAATAATATTGTGTTTGTCAACATACTTCTGTATATAAATCCCCCTTAAAGAACCCTTCAAAAAATTTTTCCCACAACAGATGTTAAACCTACTGGTCTAAAATTACCTGGGCAAGACTTGGAACCTTTTTTGAAAATGGGAACTACATTTGCCTTGTGCCAGTCCCCCTGGTACTATACCAGTCACCAGGGAATCTCTAAATATCATGTACAGGGGCACAGATATAACCGAGCGAGCCTTTAAGAACTCTTGGTGAATGCCATCAGGGCCTGGAGCCTTGTTCACATTCAGTTTTTAATTTTAAATTGGCTTTGACTTTTTCTATACTGAGCCAAATTTAATTATAGCAGATATGTATTAACAGTAACTGGCACCACCTACATCTGCACTTTGGCCCACCCCCATCAACTACTATCTCATTGATAGTAATCTGAGCTGAAGAACCTATTAGTACCTCTGCCTTCCCCGGGCACCAAAAGCCAGCTCCCCATCACAGGTTTTTAAGGGCCTACTTGCTCTGGGCTTGGCTTTTTGGCATTTATATGCTTTAAAAAGGGTTTCTTGGAGTTAGTCTTGCTGTACTTGGCCACCTTCCTTTCATTTTGAATTTTAGCTGCTTTTATCACTTTTTTACAGATTTTATTAAGCTCTCTGTAATTTTCAAAGGCTGATACCAAGCCCTCTGACTTATTTTTTTAAATGCCCTTTTTTATTGTTTATTGTCCTCCTTTAAAAGAAGGTAGAACCATGTTGGTTTTAGTTTTAGGGCGCCTATACTTGTTACCCATAGGAATAAAATTTTGCAATAAATTTCCCCCAAAGTAACTTTAAAGCTCCCCCATTTGGCTTCTATATCACTATTTGCTAAAAGCCTGCTCCATCCCAGTCCTGTAAATTTCGTCCCCCAATAAGGAAAATTTGGCCCTTTTAAAATTAAAATGTTTTTGGCCCTCCCACTCTGTTTTTCTTTTTTCCATTTAAGCTAAAATGAATTATATTTGTGGTCACTGTTACCTAGATTTTCAGAAACCATGACCCCCTCCGACAAGGGTTCTCTTGTTAGAAATTACCAGATCCAACAGAGCATCCTTCTAGTTGGATCCTCCACAAACTGCCCCATAACAAATTTTCCCTAACAGATTGAGGAACTTCCTTCCCTTTTCAGTCGATGCAGACCCGTGACCCCAGTCAATGCCTGGTAAATTGAAGTCACCCATTATTATCACTGTACCTGCCTGTGCCGCCCGCATCATTTGATTATGCATCTTAAATACAGGCAAACATTATTTAAACACTATTACACAGTTGAGTCACATTATTATAAAATAATAAATAGTAACAATAAAAAATTAGGACCATAAGAGAACATACATCCTGCAACCATTACGGCTCCTATCTTCCTCCGAGCTAAGGCTCCTTTCTCCTTCCACTACATACCAAGCATCTGTGACATGTTTGAAAAAGGTCCATGACCGACACGTCCATCTACAACTGTCACAATAGTAATATATCTGTCTATTTCTGGAGCCTGTGGATACATAATTATAACACCTACAAAAATGTTTTTGGGCCAATAGCACCAAATCATAAGTGGTAAAAAACCATATCAGTATAACACCTACAACCATAGAATCACTAAAAATAATATATTAATCCAATCCAATATAAATCCATTCTTTATTAGAAAAAAATAATACACAAAATATAAAATACACAATAAAAATAATTATATAAGGCAAATGGCAAATAGATATAGATGGAGGGTACAAAATGTGGACACGCACCCCAATGCGCGTTTTGCCTTGCACTTCGTTGGGGCGTGTGTCCACATTTTGTACCTTACATCTATATCTATTTGCCATCTGCGTTATATAAGGTCAGGTATTTATACTATATACAACCTCAATTCCAAAAAAGTTGGGACACTAAACAAATTGTGAATAAAAACTGAATGCAATGATGTGGAGGTGCCAACATCTAATAGTTTATTCACAATAGAACATAGATGACAGATCAAAAGTTTCATCTGAGTAAATGTAACATTTGAAAGGAAAAATATGTTGAATCAAAATTTGACAGTGTCTACAAATGCCAAAAAAGTTGGGACAAGTAGCACTAAGTGGCTGGAAAAATGACATTGAGCATATAACGAACAGCTGGAAGGCCACTCAACACTAATTAGGTAAATTGACAACATGATTGGGTATAAAAAGAGCTACTCAAGTGTCATGTCTCTCTGAAGCCAAGATTGTAAGAGGATCACCAATTCCACCATTGTTGCGCAGAAAGATAGTGCAGCAATACCAGGATGGTTTTACCCAGCGTAAAATAGCAAAGACTTTAAAGTTATTATCATCAACCATACAAACATCATCAAAAGATTCAGAAAAATCTGGAACAATCCCTGTGCGAAAGGGTCAAGGCCGTAAAACCTACTGGTTTGCTCGTGATCTCCGGGCCCTTAAACGTCACTGCACCTCAAACAGGAATGCCACTGTCAAGGAAATAACAGAATGGGCTCAGGAATACTTCCAGAAAGCATCGTCAGTGAACACAATCAACCGTGCCATCCGCCATTGCCAGCTGAAACCCTACAGTGCAAAGAGGAAGCCATTTTTTAAGCAAGCTCCAAAAAGCTCAGCCCTTTTGCACTGGGCCAGGGGTTATTTAAAATGGAGTGTAGCCAAATGGGAAACTGTTCTGTGGTCAGATGAGTCACAGGACAAGAAAGGACAAGGACAACCTAAGTTGTTATCAACGCTCCGTTCAGAACCCTGCATCACTGATGGTATAGGGTTGCATGAGTGCTTGTGGCATGGGCAGCTTGCATGCCCTGGAAAGGCACCATTAATGCAGAAAAGCTATGTTCAGGTTTCTAGAACAACATATGCTCCCATCTATACATCATCTTTTTCAGGGAAGACCCTGCATTTTTTCAACAAATAATGGCAGAACCACATTCTGCAGCAATCACATCTTTGGCTATGTAGGAGAAGGAATCCGGTGTACTGAAATGGCGAGCCTGCAGTCCAGATCTTTCACCTATAGAGACATTTGGTGAAACCCCAAAAAGAGGAAGGTGCTACAAAGAGGCCCAAGATGATTGAACAGTTAGAGGCCTGTATTTAGACCATGAATGGGGAGCATTTCCTATATTCTAAACTTGAGAAACTGGTCTCCTCTGTCCCCAGACGTCTGTTGACTGTAGTAAGAAGAAGGGGGGATGCCACACAGTGGTAAAAACGGCATGGTCCCAACTTTTTTGGGACTTGTTGACGCCATGAAATTTTGAAACATATTTTTCACTTAAAATGATACATTCTCTCAGTTTAAACTTTTGATCTGTGATTTGTGTTCTGTTCTGAATATAATATTAGATGTTGGCAACTCCACATCATTGCATTCAGTTTTTATTCACAATTTGTTTAGTGTCCCAACTTTTTGGGAATTGAGGTTATACATGTCTATTTATGTATTATTGGTTCATTGAAGGTCGGTTATTTATATTGATATGTATATAGATTAATATTGTTGCAGATTGGGCAAATACCTGTGGGTTCTTTACATGTATAATTGGGAGTGGTAACCTTGTGTACACGCATTTTTGCAGTACTATTGTCATTATTTTTATTGTGTATTTTATATTTTGTGTATTAATTTTTCTAATAAAGATTGGATTTATATATTATTAGTGGTTCTGTGCCTGTGGATACATGCAAAATAAATTGTATGTGCATTTGATCATTGGAGTGCTGTCTACAGAAAGAGCACAAGCTGGTGGTAGCAGTGTTATTGTCTGGGGAATGTTTTTGTGGCATTCTCTGGGCCCACCCATGCATGTGGAAAGCACTCTTAATTGATTTAGATATTGATCCATTATTTTAGATCACATACAGAGATAGATGCTGATTGTCTTCCCTGTGTCATTTGGGATCTTCTAGCAAGATAATGGGACATGTCACATGGCTAGAAATGTCAAACATTGATTGGAAGAGGATGGCTGAGACTTCCCAAGACCCCTTATTCTCCAGACCTGAACCCAACTGAGCATCTGTGGAACCACCTTGAACGTTGTGTTGCTCTATGGATCATCCACACCATGCACCAACCAGCAGCAGTGGGAAACGCTGCTCTAGATACCTGTGACAACCGACCAGGAACTTATTTTATCAACCTCATTCCATCTAGCTGTTGTCCATGTTGCACATAGCGGCTACCCTGGACATTAGCTAGAGGTCATAATAATATGACTCAACTGTATATATATGGTAGTAAAGAGAAACAAAACAGTTAGTTAAATTTTAAATTCATCCATAGTGTCTTACAATAGCAAGGCTGTGATTCTGCTTTATCTGATCCTTTTTATTATTTACTGCACAGTGTACGAGTCCTGTGCTCATCTGAAGAATGCTGGAATTCAGGAGTCTGGAACTTATAGCATAGATCCAGATGGTGTTGGCCAAGGAGAAAGTCACTTTCCTGTACAGTGTGATATGGCATCAGGCAGTACCACAGGTAATTATATACTTATCATATAGTAACATTTATTTAACATCTTTATTTTATTACAGTCTGCTGTACCTATTACAGCAGCCCTAACACTCATGAGGACTCTATGGGGACTGTGATGGTCATGGACTGAGTACTGATCAAAAAGGGCAGCATTTTCATGATTCATGACTCTTGTGCACTGTAAAGGACCTGTGAACTTGGTGTTAGTTATTTTTCTTTTTTTATGGCATTATTAGGTCAGGTTTTTACTAATTCTGTAATACTAATTTTGTTTAATTAGCTTTGTTTATTTTTTCTAATGATAAATAGCTTTTTTTCATTTGTAATTTTGTATATGCATTTTCAAACTTCTTTTCACTTTTTAGTTCCCCTAGGGGATTTGAACAGGTGATCATTTGTACAACATAACGCAAATGTCAGCTGAAATTAATAGCCAGTACTGACCATATACAGTGGGTAAAATAAGTATTTGATACACTGGCAAGTTTTCCCACCTACAAAGAGTGGAGAGGTCTGTAATTTTGAAAGTAGGTACAGAATCTAAAAAAAAAAAATCACATTGCATGATTTTTAAGTAATTAATTTGCATTTTATTGAGTGAAATAAGTATTTGATACAATAGAAAAACGGAACTTAATATTCGGTACAGAAACTTTTGTTTGCCACTAAAGAGGTCAGGCATTTCCTGTAGTTCTTGACCAAGTTTGTACACACTGTAGCAGGGATTTTGGCCCATTCCTCCATACAGATCTTTCCAGATCTTTCAAGTTTTAGACCGTCACTGAACTACATTGAGCTCCCTCCAAAGATTTTTAATTGGTTTAGGTCTGGAGACTGGCTGGGCCACTCTAGGCACTTGAAATGCTTCTTACAGAGCCACTCCTTAGTTGCCCTGACTGTGTGTTTTGGGTTATTGCCGTGCTGGAAGACCCTGCCATGACTCATTTTCAATGCCCTTACTGACGGAAGTTGATTTTTGGCCAAAATCTCGTGATACATGGCCCCATCCATCCTCCCTTCAAAACAGTGCAGATATCCTATCCCCTTTGCAGAAAAGCAGCCGCAAAGTATGATGTTTCCACCTCCATGAATCACGGTTGGGACAGTGTTCATGGGATTATACTCAGCCTTCTTCTTCCTCCAAACATGGAGAGTGGAGTTGATACCAAAAACCTCTATTTTGGTCTCATCTGACCACATGACCTTCTCCCATCATCCAGATGGTCATTGGTGACCTTCAAACGGGCCTGAACATGTGCTGGCATGAGCAGGGGACCTACAGATTTTTAATCCATGATGGCATAGTGTGATACTAACGTTAATCTTTGAGACTGTGATCCCAGCTCTATTCAGGTTATTGAACAGATCATCCTGTGTAGTTCTGGGCTGATTCCTGACCTTTCTCAGAATCACCTTTACCCCACGAAATGAGATCTTGCATGGAGCCCCAGATTGAGGAAGATTGACAGTCATCTTGTGTTTCTTCCATTCTCTAATAATTACACCAACAGCTGTTGCCTTCTCACCAAGTTGCTTCTCTATTGTCCTGTAGCCCATCCCAGTCTTGTGCAGATCTACAATTTTGTCCTCTGGTTTCCTTAGACAGCTCTTTGCTCTTGGCCACGGTGGAGAGGTTGGAGTGTGATTGAGTGTGGTGACAGGTATCTTTTATACAGGTAACAAGGTGGACGTAATGTATGCAGAGTATGAGGGCTTCTTAAAGAAAAACAGGTCTGTGAGAGCCAGAATTCTAATAATAAAATGCAAATTAATTATTTAAAAATCATACAATGTGATTTTCTGAGTTGTTTTTTTATTCTGAAAACACACATTTTGCCATTGGCAAGCTTAAACCCTTTTTATTCAACAAAAATAAAAAAAATATGTGCCAAATGTTGAATGCCTTACTTGCACCTATCTTTAAGTTTGATTAGGGTACTCAGTTGTTGTATGAGTCAAACAGTGACTGTCTGGGCACAGTGGGTGATGAATATAGTGCTTTGCCTTCTGCTTGTATAGACTATTAAGGCTCATTCAGCTTAGGATAGGCTTCATATACAACTTGTAAATAACAACTATTTGTCTCTTTTGAGCTAGATCCACTTGGCTAGACTAGTTAAACAAATAACAGTTACTATAGAGATCTGGTGCTGTAATTTAATAAATAAGCTACTTTTAAAGTATTCTTGATTAATAGTTATATATTATGAGTTTTTGATTTCTGTTGAAGGAAAAGGGTTTAAGCTTGCCAATGGCAAAATGTGTGTTCTTTTCTGTTAGTATTTTCACTCTACCTTCAACAATATGTCCCCTTTTTTGTGGTTCATATTTTTTAGATTCTGTCTCTCATAGTTGAAATATACCTACTATAAAAATTACAGTCCTCTTAACTCTTTGTGGGTGGGAAAACTTGCAAAATTGCCAGTGTAACAAATACTTATTTTACCCACTGTATAAAGTAAGCTTAGCTGCAGGACAGTTTTAATAGATTAGGCAAGACGTAAAAGGGGAAGTTATATAGCTCACGAGTTCTTTTATTAAAAATTTACATTATCATAAGAAAATTGGTAAAATTTTATAAACTTTTTTGTATCTATTTTTAAAAGACATGTTCAGATATATAATTTGTGCTTTTTTTTAGGCATAACAATTGTTGGACATGATTCAGAAGGCAAAGAGAGAGTTTCTTCATGTGAGACACCTGGCTGCTACTCTAGGGTCATTGCATACAAAGCTGCTTCCTTAGCTCAACTTAAGACCCTGACTTCTATTTCTGAAAACTGTGAGCACTTTGTTAAAGTAGGTCTGCAAAGGTTTTGAGGTTAAATTAGAAATATATTGCATTAGCGGTAAATCAGAGTTGGTTCAGGGTGTTAAAGGGTTTACAGTTATATATGATATATATATATATAATATATATATATTAAATATATATATATATATATATATATATGTGTGTGTGTGTACATTTTTATATATATACAGAGGGTGAAATAACTATTGAGCATGTCACCTATTTTCTAAGTAAATATATTTCTAAGGGTGCTATTGACACTGTCACGAAATGTTGGTGACCAGCCGTTTAATCCACATGGGCAAAGAAATCAAACCATAGGTGTCCATAAATTAAGTTATATGTAATAATGGGAAATGACAGGGAAAAAGTATTGAACACACAATTTATTTAATACGAGGTACGAAAGCTTTTGTTGGTGATGACAGCTTCAAGACACCTCCAGTATGAAGAAACTAGTGACATTCATTGCTCATGTGGAATTTTGGCACATTCTTCCACACTAACTTTCTTTAAATCCTGAAAGTTCTGTGGTCTCCTTCTATGAACTCCGATCCTTAGTTCCTTTTTTCTATAGGTCAGGTGTCTGGGCTCTGAAACCAATTTCCTTGGCTGTGTATTTGGGATCATTGTTTTGCTGACATGTCATCTTCATCTTCGTGGTAGATGGCAGCAGATTTTTATTAAGAATATTTTAGTTCGTTTATCCATTCATCCTTCCATCAATTATGTGAAATTTGCCAGTGCCAGGCTTGTCTAAATGTTATTGTGCAAACTTTAAATGCACTTGAACATGCTTTTTGTTCAACATTGTTGTCTTGCGTGGTGAGCCTGCATTCAGGCCATGGAGGTTGAGTGCATTGCTTATTCTTTTCTTTGAAACAATTGTACTTGCTGATTCCAGGTTTTTCTGTAGCTCTCCACGGGTGGTCCTTGGCTCTCGGACAATTCTTTTTATAATTCTTTTCACTACTCTGTGTGAAATATTGCGGGGAGCAAGTACATGGTCGTGGACGATTTATGGTGAAATTATGTTCTTTCCACTTCTGGGTGATGGTCCCAACAATGCTCACTGGTACCTTCAATAGTTTAGAAATTCTTCTGTAACTAAAGCCATCAGTATGTTTTGCAACAATAAGGTTAAGAAGATATTGAGACAGTTCACTGGTTTTAGCCATCATGAGATGTTTCTTGTGTGGCACCTTGATAATGAGACCGCTTTTTATAGGCTATCAGTTGAACCGGCTGATACAATTTTTCACTAAATGGCAGGCTTGCTTTCTAATTACTGATACTTTTTCCCTGTGTCATTTCTAATCATTACACATAACTTAATTTATGGACATCTATGGTTTTATTTCTTTGCCTGTGTGGATGGGATGGGTTGGTACCGACATCTGGTGAGAATTTCTTGTCAATAACACCTTTAGAAATAGATTTACTTATAAAATTGGTGACATGTTCAACACTTATTTTACCTGCTGTATATATAAACTGACAAGAAAAAGATAAAAATGTTTTGAACTTTTGACTTTTAGGCTCCATATCTCACCATTCACTACAGCTTTGACTTCCATCTTTTTATAGACCATCATCTTGGCTATCTCATACATCAATTTGACTTACAACTATTTAGCACAAACTTAGTTATGTAGATTCTTGTCATGTAAGTGCATTGTTACTGTTTTGCTTCTAAAAATTATTTTTTTATTTTTTTATTTTGTTAGTTTATTTAAATCAACCTTTGCTTTTAACACTGCCTGAATCTTTCTGGGCATGCTTTCGATCAGATTCAAACATGTCTTGACTGAAATTTGATCCCAGGTCTCTTTTACACATTCCCAATGTTGGTGCATACTGGTAAACTCATTTGGGTACTAATACAGCTTTTTCTTCAACTATGCACAAGTGTTTGATTGGGTTGAGGTCTGGGGACTGTGGGGGCCAATCAAGTAACTCTACTTCATTGTCAATAAACCAATTATTTGCCAATCTCGACATATCCTTAGAGTCATTGTCCTGCTGGAACACATTGTCCTTTTCATACTCATAGTACTCAATATCTCAATCTGTTAGCCCTCTTTTCCCTTCATTCTTTCAGACCCATTTGCAACCATCAGAGTCCAGTCTGTTGACTTTCATCTCCTCACACCAAATCAACTGTTTCCAAATTCTACTGTCTACTTTTTTAACTTTTTTGCAAACTCAATCTGTAACTTCTTATGACAATATTGAATTTTAGTCTTCTTCATCTTTTTTCAGGCACCATTCCAGACTTGTGAAATGAGCATCACATGGTGCTTGCGTGGACGTCTGTGATCTTACTATTACGAAGCATACAAGCTATCTCTACTGCCATGTTTGTGGTGTCAGATCTAATAGACCATGTAATTGGCCTAGTTTGTTGTGCCAGATCTGTTAGACCTCATGATTGGCCGACTTATTGACTCCGATATTTTGCCTGGATGTCCACCTCTTGGCATTTGAATGGACGGACTTCATTTTGTATTCTTCCAATTGTCACGGCCTTACATGATGCAGTTTGGCAAGTTTTTTGGCCGAAAGAATGATATTGATCAGCTGGATAATGCACAGTGGTGTAGCTACAGGGGTCAGAGTGGCTGCAGTTGCGACCAGGCCCCTGAGCTAGGGGGGCCCACAGTCCTTCCTCTCCACATGCTGTATCACATAGACCCAGTAATACAGCTTTCACAGCTGCCGCCTGCATGGTGCAGGTAGCGGCTGAGGCAAAGCGGGCATTAAACACTGATTCCGGACGCTTAGCCCACTAAAGACAGCGGCGTGATACAATGACGGCATCGCGTCGCTGCCTTACTAGGCCCTAAACCGATGCCTGGCATCTGGAACACAGGTGTTCGGCAGGGTAAGGAAGTCAAGGTAATTATTATTTTTATAATTTTTTTTAATGGGGAGGGAGGGGGGCCAAATACCTACCCTAAATGGCCTTATACACCACCCTACCTGCTATAACTGGCCCTATATTCCACCCTACCTGCTGTAACTGGCCCTATATTCCACCCTACCTGCTGTAACTGGCCCTATATTCCACCCTATCTACCGTATCTGGCCCTATATACCACATTACCTGCCATAACTGGCTCTGCCGTAACTTGCCCTACATACCAACCCGACCTGCTGTAACTGGCCATATATACCTGCCTACCTATCAGAAGGGGCCCTAACTACTTGCCTACCTACCAGAAGGGACTCTATCTACCTATCTAATAGAGTGTGTTCCTACCTACTGGTGGCACAAATGGGGGCCTAATAATCTGATGGGGGCACATTCACTGTTTGGAGTCTAATATGTTTGCGTGGTAAATTCTGCATGGATTCATGGCCGGGAGAAGTCATCATGGTGGTCTGGACTGGATGGAGAAAGAAAAGAGAAAAAGAATGACTCATCAGATAAGACGTCACCTGTGAGTCACTAAATGTAACTTCACCGTAATCACTTATACAGCTGCAGAACCTGTGTACAATTGGTATCTATATGGTCACTGTATGTTGGTAATAGTGGTCTTAGTGCAATGGTTTATATTCAGTAACAGTATGATGGTATTCTTCTAGCCATTTATGGTGGTGATACGTGGTCATAATGTGACGGTGTTATTTAGTTCTTGTATATTGTTGTTATTGGTTTTCTTGGTCTTGGTATATTGATTTAGTCAGTAACAGTATAGTGGTATTACTTACTATATGGTAGTGGTATGTGGGGTATTAATTGGTCCTTGTGTATTGTTCTTACTGGTCTTACTGGTCTTCGAATAATTGTTTGGTTAGTAACATGATGGTATAAGTCGCAATATAGTGGTGATAATGTGGCCCTTGTACGTACCGGCATAATACAGATAACATGTCAATCAAACTGTTCAGCATAAACTCCAACAAAAAGCAAACCCATAAAATAAAAGGCAAAATTGCACTTTTTTCCTGTTCACCTCACAACATTTTTTTTTTTCTAGGGGAAGTCGCAGGAGGGGCAGACACTTTGGCTGTATAAATTGTTTTTATTTGGCTCCATTTGAAAATTTTTTTCTTCTATTGGAAATTCCTTTTAATACCAATCATTTTCTGCAGTGCGCTACATCGCAGACATCCATCACGTCAAGTAAAGAACCTGTTGTTGAAAGTATTGGTTAACAGACGGTGTCTGGGAGTAGGGTGCCCAAAGCTGAAGTATTGCACCCGGGCCCATGAGTCTTTAGCTACGCCCCTGATAATGCAGTTTATCTTTTCTTGGGAAATCATCTTTATGGCTGGTCCTCAATTTGAAACAGTAAACTTTCACTTGAGAATCAACCTAATAACACACTGAACCACTAGGAACAAAACAGTAACATGACAAGAATCTGTATAACTAAGCATATGTTAAATAGTTGCAGGTCAAATTTATGTGTAAGATAGTCAAGATAATAGTCTATAAAATGATGGTAATCTCACGTTCAAAACATTGTTACCCTGTTGCTTGTCAATGTATATATACTGCTAACAAAAGTTAGGGATATTTGGCTTTTGGCTGAAATTTCAGGATGAACAAATTTCTTTAATTTTTTTTAAAATGAACTAAATGAGACCATCTCTTAACTTTAGAATATACATGGCCAACTGTTCCGTGTTTCAGTACTTTTTGCACAACTTGCTGATCTCAGACAAGGAGCTTAATGGCAAAATTCACAACAGGTGTTTGTATCGCCCAATAAATTTAGGGGATCAATGTGAATTGGAATTTGAACAGTCCTCTTTATCATTTTGTTCACATTTTGACATCATGAGACCAAGACAAAACCTTATAATTAATCTACAGTACCTTGCCAATGTGAAGCTTCAAGCAGGATGCTCTCAGAAGGAAGTGTCACCAAGTTGTAACAGAGACACTGGAAGAGTCACAGAAAGGCAAAGAAGTGGACAACTTTTGACTATATCACTAATGACCGGTTCATCGTAAACAATGCCCTGCACAACCGGATGATAAATGCCACACAACTCAGGCACGTTTAAGGGAAATGAGAGGCAACCAAGTGTCACATCAGACCATTCGTAACCATTTACATCAGCATGGTCTACACGCTAGATGACCGACAAGGGCACCAGACCTGGCTGAGGTATAAAGCTCTCCTTGATGTCTCCAGCATCTTTGGTGGCCGTTATTTCTGCTCAGAGTGAATTGACTTTTATCACAGAACAGCACTGAGAACCACTGGTCCCATACAGCGTAGATGTTTCCTGGCCCATGAAAAACGATGATACCTGTGCCTGGTTGCGTCTACCACGCAGACCACAGTGATGTAAACAGTTACAAATGGTCTGACATGACACTTGGTTGCCTCTCACCTCCCTTAAGCTCTTAACCCTTTCAAAGGAAAGAAAAAAGACTCCATTTTTCTCCTCCACACCTCACAAAAGTCATAGCGTTTCTATTTTTCCACCTATATAGACAAATGAGGGTTTTTTATTTTGCGGAACAAGATGTACTTCCTAATGGTGCCATTCATCGTACCAAAGAATATACAGGGAAACCACAAAAAAAACTCGTAGTGGGGCAAAATATGAAAAAAAAAAACGTACCTGCGCCATGTTTTCAGATGTTTTGTTTTTATGTCATTCACTCCAGTATAAATAATGTGTATATATATTCTACAGGATGATACAAATCCAGCAATACCAAACATGTAGGGTTTTCGTTATGTTTTGGTACCGTAGAAAAATTCCAAACATTTTCTATTTTTGACATTTGCACGGCCACGCCATTTTCTGTGACCAATAACTTTTTTTGTACTGACACCTACGGACTTGAATCAGGGTGAATTTTTTGCGGGCTGAAGTGTACTTTTTATTGCTACCAGTTTGCAATACAGGCGATTTTTTTTATTAAATTTATTCCAATTTTTAGAGAACGTGAAAAAAAACCCTGCAATTTTGGTGTTTGGAATTTTTCTTCTACGGTGTTTAGCATATGGGATAAATGATGTTATATTTTAATAGATCAGACTTTTTCGATACCAAATATGTGTAACTTTTTATTATTTTTTTTATTTGTAAAATGGCAAAAGGGGGGATTTGAACTTTTAATATTTTTATTTTATTTTTTTACACTTTAAACCTTTTTTTTTTTTTTATTTAACTTTAAGTCCCCCAGGGTACTTCACCACTAGGGGGCCTGATCATTTATCCCCCCTAATGCATTGTAATGCAAAGATGGCTGTTTTACTACTTCCTGTCTGGGACAGGATGTAGTAAAACAGAAAACATGGAGGCAATGAAGGCCTTCACAAGGCTTCCAGCTGCCATTTTCACCGATCGGGAGCCTGCGATTTCACTGTGGGCAGCCCAATTGAAGTGAGGAACGGTGTGCAGCATTATTTCTCATTGATTTAGACGCCGCGGCCATGTTTGCCATGGCGTCTAAGGAGTTAAACAGCACGGGATGGCGCCGGCATCATCTCGCATTGTAACCGGCTGCAATTCCTGCTATACAGCTTTTTATCGCCACTAGGACATATCCATATGTCCAGGTGGGTTAAGGTGTTAAATGTGCCTGTAGTTGTGTGGCATTCATCATCCAGTTCCACAGGGCACGGTTTACAATGAAGCAGTCATCAGTGTGTGATGTATCCAAAGGACGTCCACTTATTTGCCTTTCTGTGACTTTTCCAGTCTCTCTGTATCTCCTTTTGAACCTGCTGAGGGCACTCTGTGATAGTCTAAATTCAGTGGCCACTTCCTTCTGAGAGCATCCTGCTTGAAGCCTCACCATGTTTGTGGCGCCAGATCTGAAGATCTGATAAACCTCATGATTGTTGACTGTGAAGTTGTTCTACCACTTAGAGCAAAATAGTAACAATGCTGTTACATGACAAGAATCTGTATAACTAAGTATATGCTAAATAGTTGCAAGTCAAAGACATGTATGACATAGTCAAGTTAATTGTCTATAAGATTTTGGTAGTCTCACGTTTAAAACATTGTTACCCTTTTCTTGTCAGTGTATATATACCGTACTACTTAAAAAAAGTTAGGGATATTTGGTACTATTTTATTCTAACCCCTTCCCAACATGGGACATACCAATACGTCCTAGTAGAGAGGGAAGGGAGGGGATGTCAGTATGTCCTGCACATTGTGCGAGCTCACAAGTGGGCCCCACACGATCGCAACATGGGACCAGTGGTATATTACCATTGGCCTCATGCCACATCACCCACGCCCGGAGTGAATTCCTATCGGCGCCAGTGCTCTAAAGCATCTGGACTGTCTGTGACGTTACCTTGCCCCGCAATGCATTGTGGGCATTATTGGGCATGGTGACTGACAGTTGCCATTATTGAGTAGTACTGCTATGTACTGGTATCCATTGTAACAGTGATCTAAAGATCACAGATACAAATCTCCTCATGTGGAAAGTGAAAAAGAAAGGTGAAAAAGTAAAAAAAATAAAAATAAATAAAACACAAACATGAAAAATAAAATAAAAACATGTAAAACGCCCTTTTCAATTTTACAAACGGCAATCGACCCAAAAAAGATAAAAAAATAAAGTACACATATTTAGTATCGCCATGTGCGTATCAACCTACCTTATAAATCTTTCTTGTTAATTAAACCACACGTCGAAAATTGAAAAAAAAAACAATTTTGTTCATGCAATAAAAAACTCATATAAATGCCAAAGCCCTTAAATAGCTCTGTATGTAAAAATAAAAAAAAGTTCTGGCTATTGGAAAACAGCGATGCATAAATATTGTTTTACACAATTAAAATTTTTTTTTTTAAAGCGATTCAACATAAAAAACTATAGAAACTGAATATCGCCGTAATTGTATCAACCTACAGAGTAAAACTAGCTTGTCACGTATACTGTACAGTGAGCACTGTTAAAAATAAAAATAAAAAACCTGCCTTCACCCTGCCTTCCAAAAAATTGATTTAAAACCGAACAAAAAGCCTTGTCCCCCAAAAAATGATACCAATAAAAACATCAACTCATCCCACAAAAAA
This sequence comes from Phyllomedusa bahiana, assembly GCA_025379985.1. Taxonomy (NCBI): domain Eukaryota; kingdom Metazoa; phylum Chordata; class Amphibia; order Anura; family Hylidae; genus Phyllomedusa; species Phyllomedusa bahiana. The sequence goes on along the minus strand of JAODAL010005981.1, from coordinate 116,836 downwards.
CAAGCTCATACACAACTCTGATCAAAAGCCTTGTCCCCCCAAAAAATGACACCAATAAAAACATCAACTCATCCCGCAAAAAACAAGCTCCTACATATCTCTGAACAAAATTGAAAATCTTCAAAAAAAAGAGACATTTGGAAACTTCACCTCCACTTTGCTTTAATTTATGTGAAATACCTAAAGGGTTAACAAATTTCCTAAACACTTTAAGGAGTCTAGTTTCATATATGAAGTCATTTATGGGGGCATCTAACATTCAGGTCCCTCAAAGCCAGACAAGAAATGAAAATGAAAAAATGACTACAAAATGTCTAAGTCTAAGTTTTTCACTCTTTGTTTCATTGCAGCCATTTGGTAAGATCCAAAAAGTTCATTTTTTTGCTCATTAATGTACACTCTGCACCCCACCTTGAAAGAAAAATCAGAAATGTAGATTTTTCTGCAAATTTATTAAACAAAACAAACTGAAATGTCACATCCATAAGTCTTCTTGGGAATGATGCAACAAGTTTTTCACACCTGGATTTGGGGATCCTCTGCCATTCTTCCTTGCAGATCCTCTCCAGTTCCCTCAGGTTGGATGGTGACAGCCATTTTCAAGTCTCTCCAGAGATGCTCAATTGGGTTTACGTCAGGGCTCTGGCTGGGCCAATCAAGAATGGTCACAGAGTTGTTCTGAGGCCACTGCTTTGTTATTTTAGCTGTGTGCTTAGGGTCATTGTCTTGTTGGAGGATGAACCTTCGGCCCAGTCTGAGGTCCAGAGAGCTCTAGAAGAGGTTTTGATCTGGGATATCTATGTACTTGGCCATATTCATCTTTTCTTCAATTGCAACCAGTCGTCCTGGCCCTGCAGCTGAAAAACACCCCAATAGCATGATGCTGCCACCACCATGTTTCACTGTTGTGATTGTATTGGGCAGGTGATGAGCAGTGCCTGGTTTTCTCCACACATACCGCTTACAATTAACACCAAAAAGTTCAATCTTCGTCTCATCAGACCAGAGAATCTTATTTCTCATAGTCTGGAAGTCCTTCACGTGTTTTTTTTTTTGCAAACTGTATGCGGCTTTCATATGTCTTGCACTGAGGAGAGGCTTCCGTTGGCACACTCTGCCATAAAGCCCCGACTGGTGGAGGGCTGCAGTGATAGTTGACTTTGTGGAACTTTCTCCCATCTCCCTACTGCATCTCTGGAGCTCAGCCACAGTGATCTTGGGGTTCTTCTTTACCTCTCTCACCAAGGCTCTTCTCCCACGATTGCTTAGTTTGGTTGGACGGCCAGGTCGAGGAAGAGTTGTGGTCGTCCCAAACTTCTTCCATTTTAGGATTATGGAGGCCACTGGGTATTTAGGAACTTTGTATGCTGCAGAAATTCTTTTGTAACCTTGGTCAGATCTGTGCCTTGTCACAATTCTGTCTCTGAGCTCCTTAGGCAGTTCCTTAGACCTAATGTGCTCTGACATGCACTGTGAGCTGTGAGGTCTTATATAGACAGGTCTGTACCTTTCCTATTCAAGTTCAATCGGTTTAATTAAACACAGCTGGACTCCAGTGAAGGAGTAGAACCATCTCAAGCGGGATCAGAAGGAAATGGAGAGCATGTAAGTTAAACAGGAGTGTCACAGCAAAGGGTCTGAATACCTATGATCATGTGATATTTCAGTTTTTCTTGTTTAATAAATTTGCAAAATTATTTCCATTTCTGTTTTTTTCTTTCAAGATGGGGTGCAGAGTGTACACTAATGAGCAAGAAAATTTACTTTTTTGATCTTACCAAACGGCTGCAATAAAACAAAGAATGAAAAAGTTAAAGGTGTCTGAATACTTTCCCTACCCACTGTGTGTATATATATATATATTTATATATTGTAAGGGATCAGCTCGGTGGTATTGTAAGACAGGACCAGTCTTTAGATCTGTTTAGGCGAACAGGCGTTTATTTCAGCCTCAACACACACACAGCAACATAAACGGGGCTTAACTTCAGCCAAAACGAGGGGAAACAAAACAGTCTTACACAGTCCGTGTGGGACACTTACAGTCCTGTGTCCAGATCAGCCTCCAGGTTTCCTTGTCTCCCGCTGAGACTGGCGTGTAGTCTGTTCCTGGGATCTATGTTGCACACCAGCACTCTCCCAGCTTCACAGACAATCAATCACACACCCTCCCACCTGATCTCCAGACTTACATACAGCCGCCAAACTCTGGCCTGGACCTGAAGATGTGGGAGCAGTCACCCACCCAGCTCTATGACTGCTCCTCTGAAAACCAGACCCAGACTATTTGCTCTGCAAGCATACTAACAGAAAACATATGTCAGCAACCTACCGCTGCTGACACCTGAAATTACAGGTTTTCACCTCACCAATGCCAGGTTCCCTGGTGACACGTATCTCTGGTCCACCACAATCCCTTTTGTCCTCTTACAATATATATATATATATATATATATATATATATATATATATATATATATATATATATATATATATACACACACAATACATAAACATATATACATATATATAAATTAAGAACCACAAAATATGATTCAGAAAAAAAAAGCCCACCGTTAGCCTAAACTTCAACTTTTAGCATCTCACCAATGCCCTAAAACTATTGCCTCTATAAAACAGACCATAATAGCCAAGGAGACACACTTTAAAAATATACTTTGGTATTAAAAAAAAACAGAACACACATTAAAACAGACTGATACGTTATTTATTTAAAAATTCTCTAGACACAACAAGTTGTGTAAAAAGACATACAGTAGTCGTACAAAAGACTTGTGTATCAGAAAAAAAGATGTAAAAATTATTGAATAATTGAGCACGGCAAAAACTTTCTGTAACTTTCTGTAAACTGTGAACTGGCTTATCGTTATAAAATTTAAATGGGATGTTGACAGCCTGTCCCTTAACCATCCAAAACTTATTACTACCACACACAGAAATTTGTGGCCAATATTGTAAAGTGCATAACTCTGCTGTTTACATTATAGCTTGACTGCCGACATGTACACTTTTTGGATGGATCATGGGGGTGGTGGGTTTCCAGAGATGGAGAACAGATAAACTCATGGGGTGGAGCCAGCTCAAACAGTGGAAGGTGTGCATGTGGAGAAAATGGTAAGACATGCCTAAAATTATTACACAACTACAAAAGGCTAGCCTGCTGTACTGTAAAGACTTCTACCTAATAGCCTGGAAATACAGCTATGTCTGCCATCGGCCCTTCAGGACAGCAGGGAAGCATTATATTACATTATATTTACAGGAAATGGGCTGTTGCAGGGGCAAAACTCACCACCTCCCCCAATAGACACAACTGTTTATTAGGTTGTGCGAGAAATTCTACTGAATTTAAGGGCTGCTATTCAGAACTCATTGGGGATTATGTCTTTTAGAATATACAATTAAGTAGCTTCATCCATAAACTGACATGTCATTGGTCCAATAAGTGACCTTCCATTTACTTGTGAGTAAAAGTTAAATATGGTGGGTACTGAACCTCCACCATTCAAATGCATTCAGGTTTCCCTGTAGGCTCGTTTGCTTCTAAGTTAAACAGGATAACAAAAGGGTATGTTCACATGGCATAAACAGGATGCTGAAAGACATGTATATCTCAAACAAGCACATCTCAAGGGAATAAATGTACAGCATAAAAAATGGTAGAGCTCCTCCTTTTTGGCTTTGCTTGGAAAACTTCCAAGTTTTTGTTTTCACCTGACGCACACCCATATTGCACAGATTCACCGTCGGCTTTCGGTGTGTTCATTTTTCCAAAACAGCAAAAGATCCAGCATGGTTCATATAATTGCATTGCCAATAATCTTATCCAATCATTCCACATACACAGAAGTTAGGGATATTTAGCTTTTGGTTGAAATTTGGAATGAACATTAGATTTCTTGAACATTTTTGGGCTAAATGAGACCATCTCTTTAGAATGTACATGTCCAAATGTTCAATGTTTCAGTACATTTTGCTCAACTTGCTGATCTCTAATAAGGAGCTTAATGGCAAAATTCCCAAATCGCCCAATAAATTTAGGGGATCAATTTGAATTGTGATTTAAACAGTCCTCCTCATCATGCTGCTCACATTTTGTTATTTTGAGACCAAGAGAAAACATTACAATTGATCAGCAGTGGCCACTGAGCTTAGAGTGTCAGACTGTCATCAACAGGTTTCAACAGAGATACAGAGAGACTGGAAGAGGCACATGAAGGCAAAGAAGTGGATGTCCCTTGCCTACATCACACACTGAACACTGCTTCATTGTAAACAATGCCCTGAAGACCCGGATGATTAACACACAACTTCAGGCACATTTAAGGGAGCTAAGAGGCAGCCAAGTGCCACATCAGACCATTCGCAACTGTATGTAAAGTGTTGTCTTGGTGTAATGATGCCAAAATGTGAACAGTATGATAAGGAGGACTGTGTAATGCCTTAAGCACCAGGCCTGAAATGGCCTTAATGACCAGCTAAATATTTTTGTTTTTGCCTCCCTGCATTTCAACAGTCATAACTTTTTTATTTTTTAAGTGACACAGTTGTATGAAAGTGTTTTTTGCACCTGTTTTTTTACACCATTCACATTTCACACTAATTAATCAGTTAGAATAACTTTTTTGTGTAATGTATGCAAAATAATTTTTTATTACATATTTATTTTTATTTTATTATTTTATTCATTTTTTTCTACACTTTTTATTTGTTTTTTACTTTTTTTATTTTTTCCTATTAAGAAATAACTCTTTTTTATACTTAGAAATGCATTAGCATATTCATGTATTCTAATACATTACCTTCTATGTCATACTGACACAGGCAGCAGTCAGGGCAGCATAAAGTGTGACCTGACGACAGGCTTGCTATATTAATTGTCCTGGGGCTACTCTAGGTCCCCAGGGCTGACTCTACAGTCTGGGCTCCATCGGGTCACCGGTAGTCCTGATGACCTGATGGAGCAGGGGAATGCCCTTTGATTAATTAAAGGGTTAAGCGTCGGGGATCAGAGGCCTCCTCCGCTTCCTGGCGCTTTCAGATACTGCTCTAGGAATGGTGCTGTTAGGTACAGCTTTGCTCCTAGTGCAGCTGCGGCGCTGGGAGTCGCAAAACCCCTCTGTCTGTAGTGATGTCTTTTGGCATTGTTGCAGACAACCATAAAAAGATGGGGTTAAATTCAAATTAATCCTCCAAATTTATTGGGTAATTTAGGGATCAAACACCTGTTGGGAATTTTGCCATTAAGCTCCCTGTTATAGATCAGTAAGTTGTGCAAAAAGTACTGAAACATTGAACAGTTGGACATGTGCATTCTAAAGATAAGAGATGGTTTCATTTAGGTAATCTAAGAACATTGTCAAGAAATGTTATTTTCATCCTGAAATTTCAAGCAAAAGCCAAATATCCTTTGCTTTTTGTGAATAGTGTATGTACATAAAGGCAAAGTTTTACATAGTTTGTAAGGATGAAAAAAATGCATATTTACATCCAGTTCAGCCTATTGTCTTTTAGTGTTACATCTTGAAGGGAACCTGTTACATTGAAAATCTGCTGGTAACACGTTATAGAGCAGGAAGAGCTGAACAACTTGATACCTTCTTCTGTAAGGAAAGATTCAGTAGAACTTGCATCTTATTCATTCAAGTTACTGCTTATTCTGGGTTAACGAGTCCAGTAGGCGGTGTTATCAGTGATTAACAGCTATTTTTATGCCCACTAATACAAGAAAGACTGTCGGTCACTGATAACACCACCTATTGGACTCATTGCCTACAGAACCCAGAATAAGCAGTAAGCTGAATGAATAAGATGCAAGTTCTACGGAACCTTTCCCTACAGAAGAATGTATCAACCTGTTCAGCTCCTTCTGCTCTATAACATGATCAATGTGACAGGTTGCCTTTTAATGACAACTTCATATCATGGAAATATTTAGGTTATAAAATGACTCCAATTGTATGCACTGTGTAGGTGAATGTGCCTTTGATATCACTTCTTGCAACTGTGACGCAAATGACGATATATGGAGAATGGATGAAGGAGCCATAACGGATAAGTCTTCTCTGCCAATTCAGGAGTTTCGGCTTGGAGGCACAAGTGATGTGCCAATGGCAATGGCATTCCACTATATAGGCAAGCTCAGATGTTGGGGAACCAGTAAGTCAGCATTTATGGATACTATAGAACCTTCTTACTGTTTTATTCTAATATTAAATCACCTGTAAAATTAAAACTATCCAATGTTAAAGGGGTGTCCCAGCATTTCAAAATGCTTGTTCAGCTGTTGGGTCATGATGAAAAATAGAAGACAGTAAGAATATTTACCTTCTGGATGATCTCATGTATGTGACGTTGCAGCCTGTAAGTGTTTGCACCTGTCTTGTGAATGAGGAACGTTCACAGCTCCATCCGGGATCTCCAAGATGGTCCTGGCAATAGAATGAGAGCATCAATGAGGTAAGTATCCTTCCTGTCATCTATTTTCATCATGACCTGACAGACGAACAAGCATTTTGAAGTGTCGGAACACTTAGATTAGATTTTTTTTAAAGCAAAATAAATATTTTAAACAGATTTCTAGGCACACTGTTTGAGGATTCACATTAACAACGTTGGCTCTGTTCAAATATTGTTTGGTAACATTTCAGATATTGTCCTTTTGTCATATGCAAGGCCATTATGTGTTGGCATATTGTTTTCTTTACTGTATATAAAACATAGACTGTTGTACTCTATATAACACATCGTTTATACCACTTATTTTTTTTGCGATGAATGCCACTGTATTTCTTTATAGTAGCATATGTCATAGGTTACAATGGGGATATGCTAAATTAACTTTACTTTAAGCCAGAAAACCACAAACGAGGGAGGTCCATTGGTCAAAGGGACACAGGGGCAGCAGGATCTCCCATGATCTAATTGGATTAAAATTTGAAGTGTAGTACACTAAATCGGCCGCTAGAGGTCTAATTTGATCTAGAAGAACTGTTTGAACTTTAGTAACCTAATGACCCAATAGAGGGCGCTTCCAGCATGTTACATGTGTTTAATCGTATAAATCGCTTTTTGTATGTATTGAATTATATACAGTTTTTTAGTGTAGAATGGGTATTTATAGAAATTATAGAAGTTTTAAATAATAAATGTATTAATATTTCAAATAAATAGTTTATTATAGAATGTTGAGTGGTTTTAGTATTATACTGAAACCACTCAGGATCTCCCATGATCTCAGAGGCTGGAGAAAGGAATTGGGATTGATGGATTTAATGACTTATTCCCCACTCCCTATTAAAATAGACATGGCTGACAGTTGTATAATATATATGGCCAGCTTAAGTATTCACATGAATATATACACCGATAGCCATAGCTTTAAAATCATTTGCCCAATAGTGTGTAGACATGCCCTATTTGTATGTATCTACAAGAAGTCCAACTATATCTTGTGGTATCTGGCACCAGGATGTTAAAGGGGTTTGGCTAAAAGCTACAACGCAGACTGGAGAGCTGGCCACACATTCACTCTCCATTCTGTTCTATTGGAGTTGCGAGTACAGCAGAGCCGTGTGTTTGGCTCTGCGTGACCGACCCTCCAGTCTGTGCTGTGACTTTGGGGGGCCCGATTCTGAGATACGTGTTGGTCTCAGAGGTGGGACCCGCACCTATTGGACAATAATGGCATATCCTAGCAATATGCCATCATTTCCTATCATGGTACCACCCCTTTAATAGCAAATGCTTTAAAGGGAACCTGTTACTGTGAATGTCTTTTAATCTATTCTACTAACATCATGTAATAGAGCAGGGGTAGCTAAGCAGATTGATATAGAGTTCTGTGGGAAAAAATTCGGTATAACTTCAAACTTATTAATATCTCTGCAGTCCAATGGGAGATCTGATTACCAGTCTTCTCTATATGGATATGCATATAAAGATAACAGTCAGTAACTGATTAGGACTACCCACTGGACTCCTTAGGCTATGTTCACACGGGTTAAACTGGGGCGCATTTCGTGCTGTACTGCGCTCAAATACGAGCAAAATGCGCCCCAGTCATTATGGTAATCCACAGTTCTCATAGAGAACTATGGATTACACCTCCTCTCTCTGCTCGTGCAATACGGCGCGGGGGGAGATAAGTGACATGTCAATTACTAGCGGCGAATACGCGCCACTAGTAATGAATGTCTATAGGGCCGGCAGGTTGCCGGCCGCCCCGCAATTATGCCGTGTGAACTTAGCCTTAGAGCAAAAATCTTAATAAGTTACAAGTTATATTAACTATTTTCCTACAGAACTTTAGGTCAATCTTCTGGGGGAATGGAATATCCAGCACAGTCTGACATTGTCGAATCAGTGCTGGCAGAGTCAATATAGGCAGGGAAACCCCTGAAAACTGGAATGGTGACATTCATCTGACTGATTCAGTGATAAATTGCTATAAGTAATAACAGAGGAACTGCACAACACAGAATTATTTGACACAGTATTTATTAAAACAGTCACAGGTCCTCTTAAAGTTGTGAGGTGGGGCTTTCATAGGCTTGTATGAGCAGATGCTATGCTCTGGGTAGTCTAGGGGCGAAATCAGCATCTTGAAACTATGTTTGCAATGCAGCAGTGTGCATTATCCCACTGGAAAAGGTCACACCTGGAAGCATCCCATAAGACCCGCTGTTTTGTGATGCTTTGACTTGGCCCTTGTTAACGTCAATCAAATGGCAGACCCTCGTATTTCTGCTGTGTCTTTTATGTTTTTGGAATGTGACTTTGTTGCATTTTAGGATTATTAGGCTAGGTCTACACAACAGAGGTTTTCAGTCTGATTTTTTTCGGTGGATTCAGTATTTTGAATCCTACGAAAAACCGTCGGTACCCTGTGTTGCATAGGCAGCAGTTCAAAATCTGTGCTGTAGTCTACACAAGATGGATTTTTTACCATTGGTTTTAAAATCTGTCGGAATATGCAACATGTTGTAGATACTACAGGTTTCTGCCGGATTGACGTAAATTCAATTGTACGGGCTGACGGCAAATCCGAAAACCGACTGTCACTTTTGCTCAAATCTGTGGCAAAAACTGTGCTCTTGCCGTAGTCCAGCAATGTCAAAATGGCGTCAGATTTTGGATGGCATTTTGACATTTGCTGTGTAATCTTCGATAACGTTAATCTGCCTCCTAGCTCTCAAAGTGATAGGTCTCTTATTTTTTTTAACCTTGCATGGATGTAAAGTCTACATTGATAAAAATGTCTACTACACTTAATGGTGTAAACTACTGTGCATACTCCCATTACAAGCAATGGGATGCCCTATACACAAGGTTATCACATGACTTCCTATTTGCCATACGCATTGGAATACGAGTACATGTGTAACACATGCCATGTGAATGATGCCTTACACTTGCCCATTGCTATTGTTTCCAATGCTTAAATTTAGATTTCTAAATATACAGAATGCTCTATCATTGACTGTATTGTCCAGACATTCTTCCTACAGAAGTCTACTGACCTCGAAAAAATATGAAGCATCTTTTAAAATGATTAATGCCCTTGGCTTCTACACTCCTCTAGAATCTGGCTTTTAGTTTTGGGATTATTTATAACTGCTTTTTGCATGAAAGTTTCAGAACCTCCAGTGTTAAAGTCATGTGCTGCAATAAAAGAAGTCGGATTTACTGACTCCGGACGATATATAATTGACCCAGATGGAGTGGACAGTGGCGTTCCTCAGTTTGAGGTCTTCTGTGACATGTCATCACAGTCAGGTAATCTTTTTCCAATCATTCAGAAATGATAAGCAATAGGTTCTCTCCCAATATGAATAACAAAAGCATAATTTTGAAGCCATGAGCGCTTAAGACTTTAACTCAGGGATGGCAATCTGAAGCCTTTACAAACTGTTATACTGTTGTACATAGCCACAGTAATAAATATGTGAGCAGTGTATCTACGTTGGACCAGATCTTGCATGCCCAGATGCATTTTGCTTAGAATCATATTGCCTCCTTGGTCATAATGCTAGAGATATCAAAACAAATGGGAAAAATACAAAAAACCCAAGAAAGAATATGTTTATAGTCAAAAAATAAGATAATTCACTGGAAAAGACCATAAAACTTAACTTTTACTTAGTTAATTAAAAGGAGTAAAAATAAACTCCAGAATATACTTGATTAAATATCCCAAACTATCCCTATATAGAAACCTACAGGAGGAACTACCTAACCAGAAGTGTGGGATAGTCGCCCTGATAAGGACGTACCCACCAGGAACCTAAAGGGACAATCCCTATTTAAGCCCTATACACAAGACAAAATATCCTGTGCAAAAAGATATAAATTAAAGCAAAAACGCCCCTTATACCAAACACCACACTATATACAGAAAGAAAAAGGCTCTAGTCTCGATAATTATGCCTATTATATATAGAAAGCAACAAGGCTCTAGTCACAATATTTATGCCCAACGCGTTTCATACCCCGATATATAGGGTCTCATCAGGGGAATACCCTTTGATCATGCCACGGTCATGGACCATGGCAATCAAAGGGTTAAGTGCTGGGGATCAGAGGTTTCCTCCACTTCCCGGTGCTTACAGAGACTGCTCTGGGAACAGAACTGTTAACTATCTAGCCCCTCTATCTGCAGCGACGTCTTTTGGCTTCACTGTAGAAGATCGACTTGCACCGCCAACGTTAAGGGATTAAAGGAAACCACCATGATAAGTAGGTATGCCCTTAATTATATATATATTACTCATCCTCAATTAAATATACCAGTATATATGACTTTGTTTTCTCCATGGATTAAATAAACCCTGAGATAATCCATAGAGATCTGCAAATAACATCATTATCAATATAAGCTTTATCAACAAATGTTGGACTACAGTACGTGAGCTTCAATCGCGTGTAAGCAATATGGCTGATCTTCGATCACTTAGATAGTGGTAGAAACATTCCACTGCTTACTTTTCAGAGAAGTATAGATTTTACACATGTATCACAACTAATAACAGTATGTTGCTGCAGGTATAACAGTAGTAGGCCATAACAGTGAAAGACGGATGCCTGTAAGTCCATGTGAAGAGGCAGGATGCTACAAACGGGAACTACTATATTCAGCAGACCTTTTACAGCTCAACGCTCTGACTAAAGTGTCACAAAGCTGTGAACAATTTGTAAGGGTAAGCACTTCAGAAAAATAGCAAATAGTTTTGACTCTTCACATCCTCTGCAGACTCACACTTCCTATGCAGGCTATGGGTGTGTCTATAGCAGTGACTGACATATTAGTCTTGCTGGCTCCTATTCCTACCTGAGCCTGTTTCAGGGACATTGATGGTTATAGGGTTGTGAAAAGCAATGATACTGTCCATGCAGAATGACTGGCTATAAATGTGAGTTACGGGAGCTGTATTTGTCATCAGAGGATGCTTCTAGTATGAGAGAAAAACTTACATTTTGGCACTGTAGGCTGCTGAGTGACTCTGATAGCTTAAATGTCATTACTCATAAATGTGCTCTGCAGACCTGACAGGATGGTACAAAGCTGCTTCCAGTTCAGAAACTCTAAGAATTAATAAGATCAGATCAGAGACTGAGAAGCAAGCTCCATCTTGCTGATAAGATACTGCGGGGAGTGACGTCACGTGCCTGGTCCCTGCTCAAGCATAGAGAGGTGGTCAGTAACCTAGTAACTCCCTGACACTGATTCTGTAGGTTATCTCAAATGGCATCAACTAGTGGTCACAACAGAGGAAACAATATGTTTGACGATGTGGTTCTTGGTCTGCCTTAACTTATATCTCTTCTCTCTAATAAAGTATTGAACATAAATCTCAAATTATACATGATTAACTTTTCATTTATGATTAGTCATTTGATAAAACAAGAAGTCCTTGAAAACAGCAGTTTTACTCATTTATGCTTCTATAATGCATTAGATGGTATTTAGATACTGTTCCTGTCTGATGTCTTTCTGACCATTCTGTGTTCTACTCCCAATTACTTTAATTGCCCACTCATCATAAAAGAACTGCGTTAACCCACACCTGACAGTTGTGTGTAGATTAACACTTGCTGCCTATAGAAAACACAATATTGATAATAGATATCTAAATATTTTATTACTTTCTTCCGATTCCAGCTTGATTGCCGCCACTTGCGCTTTATCCAGTCTGGATGGGGATGGTGGATTTCCTGGGATGGAAAGAGGATGGATTACTGGGGTGGTGCTGATCACTCTACTGGAGGTTGTGCATGTGGAACAACAGGTATATTATGCACTATATCTATCTATATCTATATCTATATATATGCACAGTCAAGTCACATTATTATGTTATGACAACCAGCTAATATCTAGAGTAACCACCACATGCAGTCTGGACAGGGAAGTCAATCGACATGTATGGGTGTACATAAATCTATAAATGATGAGTTTATACCCAGATTGGTTGAGAGTGCCTTCCACATGGATGATTGGGCCTAGAGAATGCCATAAAAACATTACCCAGTCAATAACGCTGCCTCAACCGGCTAGTGTTCTTCCAGCAATGTCTGAATGGTTTTTGTTCTATCATTTTTCCCTCTATCCATTTGTTCCTTTTTTTGTTGATGTAACTTGGTTAGTAGAGGTGCAATGACCATCCTTCTGCTTCGAAGCCCCGTACACAGTAGGATACGTTGAACTGTTGTTTTAGACACATTTCCAGTAGTCTCCTGGTTCATTTTTGTGGTGAGCTGCTTCACCATAGTGTGTCAGTCTACTTTTTTGGCCAACATCAACTTTTTGCATCAGTGCCATATGGTATTCCGTAATTTTACAATGGTGTCATTTGTCGAATCATTATACACTTTCACCACAGCAGCATAGGAACAGTTCACAAACTGTGCAGTTTCAGACATACTACCACCCTTGGCCTAAAATCCAATAATCATCCCTTTTTGCAACTCTGATAAATTTCACCCATGACAGCAATGAGGGATATGTATGTAGACAGTCCATTGCACACCTTATATACCCACCAATCCAGCTTCAGACAGGTGACTTCCTTCATGAGCTATGCACTGACACATCAAAAGGAGGAAAGTGGTCATAATAACGTGACTCGACTGTGTACTAGAGCCTGTAAATCATTTTTACACATCTCTCTCTCTCTCACACACACATATACAAATACACAGTTTAAACCAGAAGTTTACATGCACTATATAAAAAGACACATATGCATGTTTTTCTCACTACCTGATATGAAATCAGAATAAACCTTACCCATTTTAGGTCAATTAGGATTACCAAAATTATTTATACTTGCCAAATGGCAAAATAATGAGAGAGAATTTTGTACGGTATTTTTATTACTTTCTGCAAAGTCAACAGTTTACATACACTAGTCTTATTATGCCTTTAAACAATTTGGGGCAGTCCAAATGATGATGCCATGTCGTTGGAAGCTTGTGATAGATTTATTGGCAACATCTGAGTTAAAGGGGTTTTCTCGCTACAAAGATCATATCTGTAATGATGGGGACAGTAACAATAAGCACTTTTGCAATTGGTTTGTATTACCTAAATCATTCAGTATAGCAGATATTAGCTAATCTGTGAGTGTATAGAGCACGGGTGTCAAACTGCGGCCCTCCAGCTGTTGGGAAACTACAACTCCCATCATGCATTTGTATAATCTATAACAGTGGGCATGATGGAAGTTGTAGTTTCCCAACAGCTGGATGGCCACAGTTTGACACCCCAGGTCTAGAGCTAAATCTGAAGCCTGGGGGTCGGGTCACGCCCCTTTTCTGTGACCAGCTGCCTGATATTTAGTTCAATCCAGGTCGGGATACGCCCCCCTGTGCTGTGATTTGCTGCCTGCATTCTTCCCTTGGAGTTGTGTGAAAACAAAACTGAAAGTGGTTTTGCTGGCTGCTTTCTGAGTCCTTATTGTCTTTCACGCTCTTTGAGCTGAGTAATAATGGCTGCCTGATCTCCTCTCTGCTCCTCTCCTAGTCACAGCTTTATGTGAAGGATCTAGGTAATTACTCTTTATCTGACAGATATAACATGTCCATATAACACAGCCTTATACACTCTGTTACCCCATAGCTCCTGCCTGATAACAGTGGAGGGAGCAGAGTGCATTTCTCACATTTGTTTCATTATATCAGGCTATATGTATAACTGTTTATAGCAATACAGGTGTTCTGGTTACAATGAGCTTGTGGAGGGAGGTGACAGCTCTGCAGGCATGAGAACTGACCATTGCAGGAGGTCTGCAGAGCTGTGACATCCTCTCCCTCCCACTGCTCACACAGAATGATGATGTCACCAGTCTTCAGTGAGGGAAGACATGCCTACTGGGTGGAGAGACACACTCCTGGATTTGAAGCTGTAAGAGAGAGAAAGCTCAAAATGCCTGCGAAAACTTTAATTAGAGACACACCTGTGGATGTATTTTAATTCACAACAGAAACACGCTGCTTCTGTGTGTAACATCATGGGAAAATCTAAAAAAATCAGTCAAGATATAAGGAAGTGAACTGTGGACTTGAACAAGTCTGAATCACCCTTGGGTGCAATTTCCAGTTACCTGAAGGTGCCTTGTTTATTTGTACTAACAATTATATGCAAGTACAAACAAGATGGGAATGTCCAGCCATCATACTGCTCAGGAAGGAGACGGGTTCTGTGTCTCAGAGATGAATGTGCTTTGGTCCGACATGTGCATATCAACCCAAGAACAAAAGCAAAAGGCCTTGTGAAGATGCTGGCAGAAGTTGATAAGATTGTGTCATTATCCACAGTGAAACAAGTACAGTATCAACATGGGCTGAAAGGCTACTCTGCCAGGAAGAAGCCATTACTCCAAAAGAAACATGTAAAAGCCAGATTAATGTTTGCAAATGCACACAGGAACAAAGAACTGCATTTTTGGAGACATTTCCTGTGGTCTAATGAAACTAAAATTAAACTGTTTGGCTATAATGACCATCGTTACATTTGGAGGAAAAAGGAAGAAGCTTGGACGCCTTAGAACACCATCTTAACTTTGAAACACGGGGGGTGGCAGCATCATGTTGCAGGGTTGTTTGATGCAGGAGGGACTGATGCACTTCACAAAATAGATGGCATTATAAGGAAAGAAGATTATGTGGCAATACTGAAGTAACATCTCAAGACATCAGCCAGGAAGTTAAAACTTGGGCGGAAATGGGTCTTCCAAATGGACAATGACCTCAAACATACTGCCAAACTGGTTACAAATTGGCATAAGGATAACCAAGTCAATGTTTTGGAGTGGCCATCACAAAGCCCTGATCTCAATCCTATGGAAAATTTATGGGCAAAGCTGAAAAGGCAGATGCGAGCAAGGTGACCTACAAACATGACTAAGTTACACCAGTTCTGTCAGGAGGAATGGGACAAACTTCCTAGCAACTATTGTGAAAAACTTGTGGAAGGATATCTAAAACATTTGACCCAAGTCGTACAGTTTAAGGGCAGTGCTACCAAATACTAATAAAAAATGTATGTAAACTTTTGACTTTGCAGAAAGTAGTAAAATTGCCTTAAAAAGTTCTCTTTTTTCTCATTATTTTGGCATTTAACAAATATAAATAATTTTGGTTCCTAATTGACCTAAAACGGGTAAGGTTTATTCTGATTTCATGTCAGATAGTGAGAAAAACATTCATAGGTGTCTTTTTTTATAGTGTATGTGTATATATGTATATTTGTGTGTTTGTGTATGTACAGTATATATACAGAAATATATGACCGCTACATATTTTTTATGTTGCCTCCACCGAAGCTAACAGTGTATGTTCTATATGTATCTTTAGGTACCTGTTCATCACCTGATAAGCTATGTAACTGTGACAGTAATGACAACATCTGGAGGACAGATGATGGGTTCCTACGTGATAAGACAGCTCTGCCAATTCAGGCTGTTTATTTCGGAGATACCAATGATTTCCCACTGGAGATGGCTTATCACACCATTGGAAAGCTAAGATGTAGAGGTTAAGGTATATAAAACAGACAACAAGAAATCACTTTGTATTTAAATCTAATGACCTTTCAGAAAATTAACACTTTGTGTGAAAAATATCCTGAAGAATTCCATCTGAGCTATATACCTGAAAGCCAGAACTTTGTCAGACATGCAGTTTTTGTTCCCATTTATCTACCTACATGTCTTAGCTAGTGAGCGGGGTCATATCTTAATGGCCCATGAGAAACTGTCCCTCTCCTCGTAAGCAATGCATGGATATAGGGCCTATACATTTACCTACAGTAGATGTGCAATCTTTTTATATATTACAAAAACAGGTATCGCTCTCAGCAAAATAAATTGAAGAATTCTGTCAAGGTTTGTTGAACTAATTTTGAATATATGTAATAAAATGAAAAATACAGCAAATAAATTCCATCTTTGAATGCAATAAAGAGAATGCTAAATAACTGTATTACTTACAATAAAACAAAATTATCGCATGGTCCTTAAGATAACAGTTGCCCTAGTGATTATCCTAATTTAATGGTTGAGTAAAGGGGTATGCCTATGACTGACATAACACCTTAAGGCTGGGTGCACACATTGCGTTTTGCTACTGTATGAAGGACAAAAGTTTTTTTGCCACAGCACATGCATTTAAAAAAAAAAAATTACAATGCAAGTGTTTTTATAATTTACTTAGGTGAAATTAGGGCAAATAAAAAAAAGACACTTTGTGCAAATATATTTGGTGTGTTCAAAAAAATGTGACCAAGGGTAGCGCAAATTATGTCATGTGTGTGATGTATGTCTGGTGCTTTGAATACCGAATTAGAATAATAATGATGCATTCTAAAGAATCTGTAGCAAATTCCGTTTTTCTTACATAAATCCCTTTGCACTAAAGCCACGATTGTTTATGTGGTATTCCCTCACTAAATGAAAGTGCTCAACATGTTCTGGGACCTACAACGTTATCAGCACACAGTGTCCAGTTAATTGCACAAATAAATGAAAAGGGGTGGTGTTGCAGAGAAAAAAAATCAGGCTGACACTTTGGGCAGATTTATTATAACAATTGTCGCAGAATTTTGGTGCCATTTGCACCAAAATACTGGCGTATTTGCATTAAGCCATATTTTTTAATACATTTTAGTCACTTCTGTGCAGCACCCAACAAAAGGTAGTTGCTTTGTGCAAAATTTATGTGGATTCAAAGTCATGAGATGGGATGTAAACTTAGACTAGACAGTTTTTTTTTTTTTTTCAAACTGTATTTTTATTAATTTTTCAATAAAGAAAATGGTGGCATACAGGTAAATTACAATATAAGATATCTGATAATCATATTCGAAACATAAGGGAGCAAAGAGTAACGGTGCAATACAACATACTGTGTCATAATTTTAATCTTACAAATTTGCCACACATTGGTTATATATTCAAATTCGTTATCAAATATATTGCTATGTAGAAGTATGCTCCAACAATAGGATATTAGACAAGACATAGTAGGAGAAAAACAAGACACGGGGGTAAAGTACAGCTATCAACTAGTTCCCTACGGCAGGAAGAATAACTGTGATACCTTTAGCAAGTCAGAGACCAAAAGTCACCCCTCAGATTGTGTGTAATCGCATATCTATCCCATATAGTCCAAACAGCATCAAACTTCTCCAATGTATTGTGTAGGAAAGCCATCAAATACTCCATTTCCCTAATCTCCTTTAACCTCCTGAATAGATCTGCTAAGCTTGGAGAGTCTCGTCGCCTCCAGAAAGCAGAAATCAAGCACCTTGCTGCCGTGAGAATACAAAGAATGAGTATGCCTTTTTACTTACTGGGATTGGGGTAAGGTTAAACAAAAAAAACATGGGTTCTAGCTGAGCTTTTATCCCTATAGTGTCCCTCAAAAAGGATTTAACCTTTTTCCAGAAAAGTTGAATTATTGGGCATTCCCAGAAGATGTGGAAAATATGTCCCTCAGATTTCTCACATCAACAAATATCTGGAGTGTTGGGATTGAATTTATGTAGTACTGATGGGGTATGATACCACATGAATACAATTTTATATTGGTTTGTATAAATTACAAATTGAAGTTTGGGCGGCCCTGTGCCAGATAAGCCTCCAGTCATCTATAGCAATCTCTCTCCGCAAGAACCGTTCCCACTTATACATATAAGAATGCCTAGCAGGGGTATCTGGTTGTGGATTAATCAAAATAGCATAAATATCGGATATTAAGCCTCTTGTAGAAACACACTTTCTACATATTATTTCAAATTTCGTAGGTACAGAAGTGGTCCTGGATCCCAAAACCCAACAGAAAAAGTGGTGTATTGGCAGATGATGTGTGTACCTACAAGAATTCGGTAAATGAAAGAGCTTCAAATGATATTTTTCTTGTTGTTGGGTCTACAACATCTGCAAATCTAAACAGTTTGCAGTCAAACCATGTCCTCATGGCTGGGTTGCCAATACTGCTCGGCATCGCTGGGTTGAGCAGAAAAGAGGTCATGGCTGACACTGAAGAGCATAAATTATACATTTTGGCGCATCTCTTCCAGATATCTCTCATCGTAGTCATGGGACCCAGGAGATCTTTCCCCACTGAAATGTGGGAAGTAGCCCATAGCAAAGAGTTGGGGTGGATGGGGGCTAGCAGGAACTTCTCTATCTGCCCATTTTGAGTGAGCAAGTAGAGAGGACCATGCAGGAATTCTCCTAAAGCTGGGACGCTCAGTAATATTTGATGATATCTGGAACTGCCAAACCGCCTTCCGATTTACCAGCCATCATAATTATTTTTTTATTCTATGCCTGCCATAAGCCCAAATAAATCGAAAAAAGGAAGCCTGGAGGGCTCTCAAGTCTTTCAAGGGAATCAATATGGGCAAGGTTTCAAACACATATAATAACTTAGGCAGAATTGTCATTTTAATGGTTGAAATTCTACCTTAATAATGACAAAGGTAGCAGTTTCCAATGTTGTAATAGGACTCTAATGTCCTGATACAGCTTAGGAAAGTTATTGTTATATAGTGAAGAATATGAAGTTGAAAAAAAATCCATCCATTCTTTTTAGAGCATGGGGGTAAAAGTTTCACCTATTTTCTCTAATTGCTTTGCCACGGGGGTTTGGGCTTTTTTACCTGCCTTTAATGATTGTCTAGAGTGCAATAGCAATTTATCCGCCCTTCCGATTGCTAATGCCTTAAGTTGGGCATGGAGGTCCAAAATTTTTCTCAGTGTCCTCTTGGATGGGGGGGGGGTCAGGGGAAAAAACCCCGGGGGCCATCAACGGTTTGTATTTTTTCCCCCCTTTAAAGAGCGGTTTTTTTTTAAAAAATTCGGGACCCTACAGCTTACAATTCCCTTGTAAAGCTTTATGAGCTTCCCATAACATCAAAGGAGATGTAACTGACCCCTCTTGGGGAAAAATAATATTTTTTTCCGTCTTATGCTTGTTTTTTGGGGTATTTTTTTAATTAACTTCATTTAAACCAATGGAAATAAAGTATGGGGTTTGTTTGTTGATAACGATAGTGCAATAGGGGCAGACGTATGTAAGGGCCCCCTTCTTGCCTCCACCATCCGCCTCAACACCGGGATATTTCCAAAAAAGTAATCAATCCTGGAGTAGGAACTGGAGGGGGTAAAAAAAAAAGGGAAAAGGTACGCTGGGTTTGCAAGGCAAAGGTCGTATAGGGAATGCTGCCTAATAAGCTTTCGAAATTCCCTGGAAAGCCTAGGTTGAGATGGGTCAATTGATTTGCGGCCCAAAACCCCAACGACCCATCTTTCTAAAAAAAAGCAACTTTAAAAGTCCCCTCCTACGATCAACATAGAGGGGTTCACCCTGTGTATTTTAGAAAGTATCGGTTTCAGGAATCTTATTTGTTTTTGGTTAGGAGCGTATAGGTCACGAAGAATAAGTGAGGAACCATAGTAAGTATCTCATAAAATGATATATCTACCCTGATTGTCTAGAGTGGTATCAGTGACCTGGAATGGGCATGTCAATGATAATAAAATAGCTACTCCTGCTTTCTTTTTATCTTGCGAAGAGAAATATGCAGTAGGGTACATACGCTTGGTAAAGTTAAAATTATCTTGTGCATTACAATGGGTCTCTTGAAGGAACATGATTTCAGGCGGGTTTTGACTTTTGGGGTATTCGGTGGGTCCTTGACATTCAATGACAAAAAAATTTAGCCACGAGGTATCGAAGGTGGGATGAGGCTATTTATGGACCCCGGGACATCGTGGGGAAAAAACCAAGACAAACCCAGGGGTGGGTTAAAAAAAAAAAAAACTTTTTTTAAAAAAAAAAACCCCAAAAAAAACCGAACCGTGTGCCAGAGTTTCAACCTGGAAAGGGGAAAAACAGGAAAAAAACACTGTGGCTGTTCTAGACCGAAGAATCAGCCGTGGTCAATACGTCCCCTATGGGGGCAAAAAAAAGGTGTGGGGCACCACAAGATGGCCTCTTAGGGTTACGGCTGAAACATTTAAAGCTTTTGCTCTGTCTCTAATAAAGAGGCCTCTGGGCGGGAAGGAGAAAGAGAAGAGGAGAAGCAAAAAAGGGAGGGTGAATGGGGATTTGGGGAAGAAGGGATATATAAAAGGCCCGGAGAAAAACCTCGAGATCCTTTGCATTACATATTTTGAATAAGCAGGGGGCTGCATTACAATCATATGACATCATATTAATGAACCTGGCAAATCTAAATTAAAACTAGTCTTTTTAATCTCAGACTTCCTAAACCTGTATCCCAGAACCTCACTCTCTCTTCCTTATCGAGGAGCCTGGGTGAGATGGCAAACCGCTATGGTTCTGCCTGGGGCCCCTTCTTCTTGGGCCCCCGGGGGGTTTGGGCCCAAATTTTGGGGCAGGGGTGAAGCCAGGGAAGTTAGTTCCCAATCCGGTATGGTCGGAGGAGCGATGTCAAACGTTTTTAAAGCAGGAAAAAAGGGAAAGGTCCATGAATTTAATAGAGGAATTCCCCTCTTTGTGGGCGTGCAAATAAAGGGGAAAACCCCCCCTGATTTAATGTCTTGCTTTTTTAACTCCCCCGGGCAGTTTGAGGATCTCCTCTTTTTAAAGTCACCGGACAAATTTGGAATATTTTGGGGTTGTGCCCCCCTTAAAATTCAAAAGATTTCAATCCCTGGCTTTGGCTTATGTGCTTTTAAGTTTGAAATTGTTAGAAATCACATCCCTCGGAGTTAAAAACAGATTTAGACTTCAGAGCTCTTTGGGCTCGTTCAAGCTTAATTGCATGAGTTGGCGGTTCCCCCAAGATGGAATTAAAGATTGAAGTAAGGATTGGAAGAAGACCCTCTGCTTCCGCTTGTTCCGGGAGGCCTCGAACCCTGATGTTATACCTCCTCCCTTGTTTTCTAAGTCCCCCCTTTGGTGTTGGAGGTGTCTCAGAGCATTTGGGTTTGAGAGGGAAAAAATTTTGGGTTTTGTAATGCGTGACATGAATTTTTGGGTTCTCGGGTTTTGGGGCTTTTCCCGGCATCTACCCGCTCTGCCTGCCCTTAAATCAGTACGGATGGCAGCTATTTCGGACCTGCAAGTTTCTTTAATTTCAGCCACCAGAGCTTTCAAATCATGTTTTGTGGGGAGATGACTAAGATACTGGCGCCAATCTAGAGTCTGTGATATAGCTGAGGTGCCCGGTTCCACCAAATCTCTGCAGAGATTTATCACTACAGTCCAGGTATCGCTTAATGGTATGCTTTTTTTCCGGGATGTCAACGTCCTGTGTTTGTATCTGTGTCTCTGTCCCTTCGGTTTAGCCATGGTGAGTGCATTTAGAAAAGTGAGTGGTGAAGGAATAGCAAGCTTTATAGCCCAAAATGACAGTCTGTCCTACTCACAAATTAACACCGTGAAACGTAAAATTGCGGCTACCAGCAGTAATGAACCTGCTGTAGTTATGGGCTGGGAGCGCAGCAGGGGAGCGTCGGGTCTGTGTCACCCTATCTGCTGCTGATCTCTGTTCCCGCGCCCTCAGTCACCTCTGCTATCTCAGGGTCGGCGGGTGTTGGGACATAATCCCCCCCACTACCGAGCCCCGGGAGTTCGTGGCCGGGTTTTTCCGGGCCCTTTCAGACCGAAACCACTTTTTCAGTGGCCGGCTGCTCGGTTGCCCGCAAAGTCAGGCCCCACAGGACCTTCTTCTCTGCATTCTCTGTGTCAGCTTCTCACACAATGTTATGATACGGTGTGTATGGCTGGAGTCCAATGGCAGGGGCTAAGACAAAACCAAGGAGGAGGGAGTTTGTCGGGAAACAGCAGGAGAAGGCAGGACCAAGGTGAGGAGTAGAGGAGACTGACGAGCGGTAAGCGGGTCACTCGGGTTTGCGGGTGGACTGCGGGGGGAGGAAAAAAAAGGGAAAGGGTGAGTTCCTAGGCGAGAGGACTGTAAGCTAAGCAGGAGAGGACAAAATTCAAGCGGGAAAGTAACAGGCTTGAGGAGTTTAAAAAGGCCCTGGGACGGGAAAACAGGAAACGATGGCAACCCATGAGACACGACCCACCACTTGTGAGGGCAAATTTAAAGGGAAACACGTACAATTTCCCGGGTTTATAGCAGGAGCTCCTGACTTCTCCCACCTCAAGAGCGGCCTTTGGACGATCCTGACTCGGTCTTTCCGGATGTTTTTGATGAAATTGTCTTATCAACGGGAGCTTGAGTTCCCCGGGGTTTCCCCACGAATTTTTTGGGGCCCCAAAACCTTCCCATTAATGGGGTATTGCAGTGGTTCCTGAAAATTCTGGTCAGGATTCGCTCCACAACAAACTGTTCTTGCCCATCGATCTCCACTGCTCAGGGGAGGAGGAACACGACCGGGAAAAAGGGGTTGGCACGGCGGTTTTAAAAGAGATAATGAAATACAGGGGGGATCTTCTAATGGTGGAGTTTGAGCCAAACACTACGGGACGTTATTTTGATGATCTTTAGGGGCCCAAAAACTTCGTCCCAGTTTTGGTAAGGTTTAATTTTCAAATTTTGGGTGACAGCCTACCTTATCCCCTACTTTCAAAGTTGGTGCTGGTCTTGATTTTTATTGCCATTTTTTTTGTAATTTTCTTGAGCCCTTCTAGTGTTTCCTTTAAATAGTTCAAATTTTTTGCTGTAGTGAAAGAGACCTTTTCTGCGGCAGCGGGAATTGGGGAAAACAGCAGGGAATCTGGGAAGTATGTTGGAGGGTATCCAAATTTGCAAAGAAAGGCTTTTTTGGGGAGGAATTTTGGGAGTTGTTGTACAAAATTCACCCAACAAAAGTAATCAACCCAGTCATTTTGTAGGTGACAAATATGCATCGCAGGTACTGTCCAGGGTCTGATTAGGCGTTCAGTTTTCCCATTAGATTGTGGATAAAAAAGGCGGTTGATAGTTTAATTCAATGTCAGTGCTGAGCAAAAACTCCCCCCAATTTGAATGTAAACTGCCCCCCACGATCCAATCACTTCATCGGGAAACCCATGCAGGGAAACACATTTGAATTATGGGTCAGCAGTGCCCTTGGCGGGGGGGTTTTAGGGGGTACAGGGGATGAAATGTGCCCCCCCTTGGGGCGGTCAATACTCAGATAGTTTTTTTTCCCTTTAGAGGTAGGCAGGTCTACATAAAGTCCAGGGAAAAATGGAACCCCCAGGGGAGGGGAGGGAAAAGGCTGTAAAAAACCCGTGGGTGGGGGAACGTGGATTTTTGCATCGGGCACAAACGTCAATGATGTAACATACTTCCTTACCCCTGTAAATAATTGGGGCCCCAAAAGAATGGTAAAAATTCCGTGTCTTTTGCACCCCCTTTTGCCCGCAATCTTAAAATCATGGGTAGTCTCGGGATCTTCGTTTTTTCTCTTTCGGGTATATATAGCTGCTCCCCGTGGGCCACATCTTGTTTTAAGGATAAATGAAATCATCAGGGGTTGGAAAACAAGGGTCGGGCCATAGGCTTCTCTTTTATTTCTTAAAAGCAAGTCTTTTTTTGGATTCTCCCACAACGTGACTCAGGAAAATTGTTTTGAGCGGATATAGGAGTGGAATTTTGGGAACATTTTTGAAAGCGAATCCGCCTTGCCTTACGGGTGGGGGGGTTGAAATACAAAATTAAATGATTGAGGAAAAGCTCCAACGGCTTGGCGAGGGTAGACATTTGGCCGATCTCAAAAAATTCCAAATTACGGGGGTCAGAAAAAACTTTATTTGCTGTGAGGTTCCCTGAAGATGGTGTCCCCATTCTTAAAGCTGCGACAAATCGTAATAGTTCTTTTTTTCCCCACATCTAATTCTTTCAGCAGAAAAAAAAAGGGGGAAAAAAAAAAAGCCAAGGATGTAATAAACTTTGTCTCCTGTTCTCTGGATAAATCCCCCAATAGCCAATCTGAAGCACCCACTTCCAAAATGAATGCACATTCGGGGTCGGGAAAATTAATACAGGGCTGTAGTGAATTTGGTTTTTTAGGAAGGAAAGGACTCTTGTGTTGAGGAGACCAAAAAAGTTTCTTGTTCTTAGTCAATTGAAATTTGGGAAAATTATTTTGAGAAATTCTTAATAAAGGTTATAGAAGTTTGGAAACCCTATAAAACGTTGAACACCCTTTATGTTTCGGGGAGAGGCCATTACTATTGCTTTAATTTTCTAGAGCCCATCTGAGACCATGGGCGAAATAACATAGCAAGGGAAATTGGGTCCGTCGATGGGAAATTTACCTTTTTAAAACTTGATGTAGAGTGGGTTTTCTCTCAACGTTCTAGAAACAAGTTTCCATTCTCTGGTTTTTCTTCCATTTGGTTTTGGGAAAAACAAAAAATCGTCCAGGTAGATGACTTGAAAATGGTCCCCGGAGGGCTCTAAAAAAGTCATTGACGAGTTTTTGGGAAAGGGGCTGGGGATTGCAAAGGGCCCAAAAGGATAACACAAAATTTAAAATGCCGTAACGTGACCCAAAAGCTGTTTTCCCTTCCCTCCCCCGATTGATACGAACTAATTATAGGCGCCCGAGGTCTAATTGGAAAAAAAAACTTGATGTTTACCTTTCCAGAAGCTCGGGGAAACGTGGTAAAGGATAACGGGGTTTTTTATGGAATCTTTTTTAATTCTCTATAATCAATACAAGGTCTCAAAGGGAACCATCTTTCTTTTTAAAAAAGAATATGGGGCCCCGCTGGTGAGGAAGATGGGGGGGGATGAACCCCTTACCGTTTTTTTATTAATCCCTTTAAGGGTTTTTTTTCGGGACCTGCCAAAGGAAGATGTTTCCAAAAAGGTATTTGGGCACCGGGGGGCAATTCTTGGGGCAATCATAGGGGCGGTGTGGGGGAAACTTTTCTGCATTCTGTTTCTGCAGACATGCAAATTCCAGGATACTAACGGGGGCTCTATTGACTTTTGTCTTGAACCGGGTTTCGGGCCTTTTCAGGTTGCTGTTGAGCGGCCTCCCCAGGGAAGCTTTTCTCCCTTTGGTTTTTCCCCCGTTAATCACTGGATTTTTGTGCTTGAAACCCGGGGAACCAGGATGACGGGAAAGTGTGGAGAAGAGATTAAAAAACGACAGTAAATTCATGATGTTGAGAGTCATAATGACTTCAATGGTTCGGTCTCTTTATCCCCTGGCCCCAAATCAGTGGAGATCCTCTCGGTCTCCATTCCCCTGGGGGGAGTCTTTTCTGGATCTTTAAACCCCCGTTTTTGAGCAAAGGCAGGTCCATAAAATTACCACTTGCCCCGAGTCCACCCTAGCCGAGGTGGTTTTCCCTGGGGGTTAGGCAGGAATTTAATAGGAAGGAAGCAATTTAGAGTTTTGTTCCTTTCTTTAATAAAACGGTGCCACGATGAGATGGAATGAAAACTGCTTTCTGGTAATTCGGGCTCTGAAACAATGGATTCTCCATCTGACAGTAGGACCATAATGGCTGCCCCAATTCTTTGGGACGGCTAGGGGTTGATAAGGGGTTGGTCAGACTTCCACATAGAAGCATAAACTTCCCGAACGATGTCTTTTGCAACGCTCTCCCGTCTTATATGAAACTCTTGCATAGGTTCACTTCCGATTCCTGGAGTTTTTTCCCAGGGTTCCTTGGGGAAAAAAAAAACGGGAACGACTGGGCCCGCTTGGTATCATAGTTTAAAGTAGCCCATTTTTTTTTGTCGCCCTTCAAACAACCCGGGGATCAATCGGGTGCGTGATTTATGAAAGCATCCAAACCTAAAGGGGGCTTTTGCACGGGCAGTTCGTCTTTTAATGGCTGCATAGTCCTTTCCTAAAAAAAGAATCTTTGCCCGCATCTTCCAATTTTTGCGATTTCCCCCTCTTGAACTCCATTGCATATCGGCCCCGGGGGGTTTGCCCTGACCAAAGCTGGATGGGTCTTCCGTGTAGCACCACGATTGGTGTCAAAACTTTGATCTGGGTAATGAATCCCCGGTATTCAAAGGGCTCTTGGGTTCAATCAAGGGGTAGCCAGGCAAAATTTCTTTTTGTTCAAGCATAAAGATGCATAGCACCTTAGACCTATCCGTCGGGAAACTGTGTTGGATTTGCTCAAAAATAATCTGCATTGGTTAAGGAAAACCCCGGAATTTTTACGGGCCCCCCCAATCTAAATGGGGGCAAAATTTGGGGTCACTACGGGGCCAATGTGGGTGGCCGGAAAAGCTTGATTTTCCAAGTGGAGTATTCGGTGGATAATGTCTGCACGGTTTCCCTTGGTTTGAATGGTTTGTCCAAGACTTGGATGGTGGGAGGTCTGGCTTTAAAAGCGTCATATTTCATCCTAATGCCTGCATCCATGCGCATATTTGCCACAGTATTAAGTTCCCTTTATGCGGGTTCTGGGCTTCCCGCCCCGGCGGACTCCATTTTTTGGGCCCTTTGGGTTTCCCGTTACGATACTGGTTTTGTTGGGATCCAAAGGGAGGGGGTAAGACACAAAACAAAGGCACGGAGTCTTTATCTGGAACAGAGGGAAGGAAGGGTCCAAAGGGGAGGAGTAAGGACTGACGAGCGGTAAAGCAGGGGCACTGAGGTTGCGGGGGACTGCGAGGAGAGGAAACAAACTGGAAAAGGGGAGTTCCTAGGCGGAAAAGGGACTGTAAACTAAACAGGGCTGGACACAATACTCAAGCGGGAAAGAAACGGCTTGAGGATTTAATAGGGCCTGGGGCAGGAACAGGAAACAGATGGCAACCCGCTGAGACACGTCCACCATCTTTACGAGGGCAAATTAAGGGGAAAAAAAAGTAGCAAGTTCCCCGGTATAGCAGGAGCTTCCTGACACACAACCGCCTTCAAGATTTCTCCCGTGCTTCTCCCATACTTTAGAACTCAGTATCACAACACATCAATCTCTTCCACTTTTACTAGCCTCAAAAGCAACCCGAAGACCCATGTCTTCGGATACCTATAATTACAAAACCCCCGTTGGCCCCACTCTTCCCCCCCAAACCAAACTGGCCCCCCCTCACCACCTGACTCTTTCCTTGTAGATTGTAAGTCTTCATGGACAGGGTCCTCTGTCCTAGTTGTTTGTTATATGTAAAAATTTTTAAGGGTTTACGTGCACGCTTTATGGTACAAAAGGTTTTAGGGACCCGGGTTTTTATTTTCAAACCCTATTATTAGTGAAAAAAAATCCAATGAAAAATTTGCAGCACCACATGGAATGTGAAAAAATGGTTGTTTTTTCCCCCATGATCAAAACCCACGTTTTGGCCCCCCTTTACAGACCTTTTCAAAAACCCGTTTCTGTGGGGGGGAAAAAAGTCGGTTTTTATCTGGGGAATAAACAAAATTTTTTCACTATTTTCCTTGTGGTCTGGAATTTTCTTTTGGATATTGAAGGGGGAGTCTTTTGGCCGGACTTGGGCTTGCTTGCACCCCCCTTTTGTCTTAATTGGGAAAGGGGTTTCCCTTTTTTTCTTTTTTATATTGTGAAAAATAGGGAGATCCCCCCAATCAATAGAAATTTGGGTGCCAGCAAATATAAGACCCCTGTCACAGGTCAATGTGTACATAAATGAAAAAAACTTTCAGCAGTGAAAAAAGGGGAAGCTCCACTTTTTTCCAAACTTTTGTGAGTGCTGCAAGTTTTTCTGAATATATATATGTGTGTGTGTGTGTGTGTGTGTGTATGTATATATGTATGTATGTATGTATGAGCCATCAATCTGTTCCAGATCCTTGAACTTATACTAAACGAACGAAACAAAAAGGGAAAATGATTAATCCTTTCTTATAATAACAATAGGATTATTGTGTATCATTCATACTACTACTCACGTTCTCCAAAGTCAGCCTGAATGAAGCTGCAATAGAGGGGAGTATGAGTTGTAGTCGACTGCAAGGTGGCTATTTTAGCAGAACCAGATCAATGCAAGTCTGCAGAGGATTGAAGATGGCGGGTCTGCTGGAAGGTAAGAGGTATACGAGAGTCCCAAACCACCTCAAACACGCGGTCACAAACTCGAAATGGGCAGGCTACCGGGCAGTCTATTCCGCAAGTAAGTAGTAGCAGGAGATATGAGGATAGGTGTAAAGATGCAGAAGAGACCGTGGCTATAGAGGCAAGACATTGAGAGGCTTGATAATAAAAGCTGTGTGGCGTGTGTGTCCAGCTAAAGCAGCGCTCACCTCCGGGAACAACAGGCTGCTAAATCCTTCGTTCTCGCTTGAGATAAACAGCTGACGATTGTGCCGAGTTCCTCTGTTAAGTGTCCGCAGCCATGCTGTTCCACGCCAGTCTTATTCCAAACAAATGTTGTATACCAAACCATTTTTGTAATTTATGTATATTTTCCGCAATATGTAATTCATATATACTATACAGTTCACAATGTGAACTGTGCCATATATTCCTATTGAAAAGTCAGTGCATTTTTTAATGTATACTTTATCATAAAACACTCATTTTACGCACCAAAATTTACATAAAAATGCAGCATATGATCCCAGCTTTAAAGGCATTCACAATTATGCTGATGCTGCTGGTAGATTAATACTTTTTCTGCTGATACTCCTCACCAAACAAAGTTTTTAACAGCCCATAAAATTGGCAGAGCCTAAGGGCTTGTCCCCACGGCAAGGGTTTGCGGCCCAGTTTTCAGACGGTTTGCGGTTTTGCAGACTGTCTGAAAAACCGGGCGCAAATGAGCACAACGGGGCTCTATGGAAAACCCGTGCAGCAGTCCCCACTGCACAGGTTTTCCGCCCAGCTGTTTTTTAAACCGCAGGCCGCCCAAAAAAGATTGAACATGCACATTCTTCCATCCGGTTTTCGGATGGAATATGTGCATGTCAATGTGAAGGGCTCATCGGAGAAAAGCCTCCTCCCCCCCCCCCCCTCCTGCTATGGGGACGGCACTAAAACAGGGTGAATACCGGTATTTGTCCCCTGCTGTGGAGACATGCCCTAACAATGCCTCACCTTTCTCCACACAGTGTTACTGAACAGGTTTAACTCACTGCAATATAATGGGCTACAATAGTTTTTGATTTGTGCTCGTTATAGTCATAAAGGACTTAAAGAGTGCTCCCATCCCCTCTGATATGGGATCCCAAAAATAGAGATTTATAGAGGACTGGCCAAGCATGTGCACATCCCAGCTGCATACACTTGATTTACCTGAAGAGTATTTTACGTTTTAACTTTTTTTTTAAAAGTGATGTATAAAAACTTGTTTACTACCCACCAAATTTAACTCCAAACCAACATCTGTAAAGCTTTCAAGCATGTCACTTTGCATCAGGTAGCACAGAAAATTACCATTAATTGGTTACCAATACTTAAGTGAAAGAAAACTACTTACACCAGTTCACTGAGAACACTAGTCTTTATTACAGATTGTAAGTCATCTGGCTCCATCAGTTGAAAAATATTTGTAAAATATTTAAAAGCTCTTTTTATAACAGAGGGATAACCCCCAGTTTATGTAACACGGCAAGTAAAACCACCATAAGCAGCAGAATTCACAGTTGCATGGATATGATCTGGAAAACATTCAATCTGCCCACACTATACATAAAGCACTGCATGTGAGCACACACAAACTGCAGACTTCACTATTCACTTAAGACAGCTTTTAAAAGCACTTGATGCGCAAATTTCTCTTAAAACAGTTATTACCTGCACTAAAAAAGTCTAAGTATTCTCTCCAAATATTGTGTCTGTTCCAGTTCAATAGGTATCAATAGGGTAAGACTTGGTGCTCAGAATAGTATACCAGTTCACATTGTCAAAAACCAGAGGAATCTGGTCACTCAGAAGATGGGGTCAAGAAGCAATGAAAGTTTTGGTTAGAGCAGGGGTGCACACTATTTTCTGGTACAATGACCACATTGTCATATTGTAATTCACCCAGGGGCCACAGCAAATCTTAGAGGTGTATTTCCCATCTGACGCCTTTATGGCACTTAAAGGGGTTATCTCACTACAAGGATTGCTTTTTATGTTAACGATCTTGCAAAAACAAGTCACTTTGCAATATGTGTCCATTAACAGTGTCCTCCCTACTTCTTTTATATTCCCTCTTGTATGGGCTGCATCAGCTCCTCAGGTCAATATAGCTACAGACCTGTTCAGTGTCTCCTGATAGGCTTCCAGCACTGGTGGCTATAGCTACAGACCTGGTATCCTCAGCAGCTCATCACTGCAGGCAAGCAGAGCCATTAAGGGTATGTTCCCATGACATTTTGGATCCATTTTTTGATCCGTTTTTCACTAGAAGAAAACCGTATTGAAAACTACATCCCAAAAACGTATCCAAAAACGCAGCAGCTGATGCTTTTTTGGATCCGTTTTTCAATATATATATATACACAGGTTGTAGTTTGAAAAGGTAGAATCTTGTAATATACTTTACCCTTACATATGTATGTAGGGGTATGTAATATACTAAATCGGCCCATAGAGGTCTTATTTGATCCAGAACGGTTTGAACTTTAGTAATCTAATGACCTACATTAGGAAGCCCACTAGGGGGAGCTCACAGCATTTTACATGTGTTTCCTAGGATGCCTAATAGAGGGCGCTATAATTGCAAGCATTTTACACGTGTTTAAGCTTATAATTCACTTTTTATATAGAATGATATAAAAGCAGTTTAGTATAGAATGGGTGTTTATAGAAATTATAGAAGTTTTTACTAATAAATGTATTAATGTTTTAGATAAATAGTTTATTATAGAATGTTGAGTGGTTTCAGTATAATACTAAAGCCCCTCAACATTCTAAAATAAACTATCAAACATTAATACATTTATTAGTAAAAACTTCTATAATTTCTATAAACACCCATTCTATACTAAAAAACGGCTTTTATATGATTCAATACATATAAAAAGTGATTTATAAGATTAAACACATGTAAACTGCTGGGAGTGCCCTCTATTGGGCTTCATCTGAAGCATGTAAAATGCTGGAAGCGCTCTCTAGTGGGTCATTAGGTTACTAAAGTTCAAACAGTTCTTCTAGATCAAATGATTTA
Source organism: Phyllomedusa bahiana (assembly GCA_025379985.1). NCBI lineage: Eukaryota > Metazoa > Chordata > Amphibia > Anura > Hylidae > Phyllomedusa > Phyllomedusa bahiana. Next base: position 85,296 of record JAODAL010005981.1, on the reverse strand, counting down.
GTGTATTACACTTCAAATTTTAATCCAATACGTTTTTCAGATGCACTTTTCGTATCAAAAGCGCTTCCAAAACGTACCCAAAAATATGTTGCGCTTTTGGATGTTTTTCGGGCTCCAAAAGCGCATCCCATTGTTTCCTATGGGGATTTCACTTGCGTAAAATGCAAGTAGAATTGACATGTCAATTCTTAAAATGGATCTGAAAAACGCATTGAAAAGACGCAAGTAAACACGAAGCAGTGATCACTCGTCTGAACGGAGATTCGCGTTTTACATTGAAACCAATGTAAATCACTGCACATTGTTAGATACTTTTTTGGATCCGTTTTGGGTCCGAAAAACGGATCAAAACATGGATCTGAAAAAAATTGTGTGAACATACCCTAAAGCTGGTAAACACACCCCTGAATTCAAAAATGAAACTGAGAAAAACAGGACTGAGGTAAGATTAATTGATGTAGTGAGACAACCCCTTTAAAGAATGTAAATTCCAAAAATGCCCGAGAGGTCTTGGTCCCACTTAAGGAACTCCCAAAATTCTGAATGGGGGTCCCCTCCAAAGTACTCCAGAAAGAGGACATAAGGCGCTTATTTTCCTATACTTATTGTGGGTAACCGAAGTGGCTGTTTCAAATCTATAACTAGAGAGAACACCACACATATGCAGCCTCCTCTCCAACTTATCTCCTCCTTTTTGGAATATTACACCTATCAGTCATTTTCAAGGTATGTCTTGTTGATATGCCACGATTGTCCAAAATCCAAAAATTATGCTCATTGAGTTGCTCAAAAACCCAAATACAGCCCTATGGTGCCAGCCATACAGTGTCCAATATAATAGTGCCTTCAGTTAAATGCTGTCAAAACATGATTACTTTAAGTATGAGGACAGTGACAAAGTAGGTTTGGGTCCTGATGGCTGGGAGCTGGACAGAGGGGCACTGGGGCCTGGTTTAGAATTCAGAATCTTTTACTGCAACCGGAAAAAACTGTTATATTATGTGGCGTTTCCATTTTTCGTGTTATAGCACCAGTACCATCTAAAACGCATGCTAAAGTTTCTTTTATGGGCCGGTTCACACGGCTTATTCAAGCTGTATCTGCGGGACGGATATCGCCCGCAATTACGGCTTGAATAAGGGGCTGGGTGGGGGCGCTGCTCGCCGGCCCCATAGCATGCATTATCACGGCGTGTACCCGCCGGATAATGTGCATGTCACTTTCTCCCCGCCCGGCGGATTCGCCAAGCGGGTAGGAGAGACGGAATCCACAGTTCTCTATGAGAACTGTGGATTACCGTAATGACTGGGACGGATTCCATGGCTGCAATCCGTGCCCAAAATAAGCCGTGTTAACGGCCCCTAAGTTTTCATCTGCTGTATCATAAGATTTACAGTTTTGATACTTCATACTAGAGTGTAGTGTTCAACATTTTTTTTTCTTTTACAATTTTCAAGTCTCTGCACAAAAAAAAAAAACCTCACCGAGCCACAGTTCACCCATTGTGAAGCACCTCTATTCTTATATCTCAGATTTCTAGTCCAATTTATGATTAACTGCAGGTGGTTTATGTTGCCCTACCTGAGAGCAGGATGTGATAGAGGAATAGAAGCAGAGATCTGTGACATATAGGTTTATATAATTTGGAGCAGAGAGAATCTGTGAAACTGAAAGTACTGCTAACCCCGCACACATACAACGATTAACAGTTAGTTCTGTATACACACTGATACAGGGAAAGCCGTCAATCACGGTATGCGAGTGGGGTAAGCAGGGCTTCTGTTATCTTTTAACCCCTTACCGTTGCAGCCAGTTTTGGCCTTCCTGTCCGAGCCCCATTTTTGAAATCTGACATGACATTTTATGTGAGAATAACGGACACTTACCTATCCAAGTGATTCAGAGATTGTTTTCTCGTGACACATTGTGCTTTATGTTAGTAAGAAATTTTGGTCTAAACAGTCCTTATTTGCGAAAAACATCAATATATTGTGAAAATTTGGAAAAATGTACCATTTTCAAACTTCAAAAATTTCTGCATGTAAGAGCTATTCCACTCAAAATGGTTTATAACTAGCATCTACTATATGTCTACTGTAGTTTTTTTTTTTTTTTTCTAACATCAGGGGCCTTAGAAATTGTGTACTAACTTTTCACATTTTCAAGAAAATCTGCAACACAGATTCCTTTAGGGTCCAGTCCAGTTCTGATGTGGCTTTGAGGGACCAGTATGTTAGCTACCCCAATAAATCTAAGAAACAACACCCCTTAAAGGGAACCTGTCACATAGATTATGCCCCCCTTGCTGAGGACAGAATAAGCTAGTGTCAGACCTGCTGTTCCCAGCGCTGCGTCCCTTATCCTGTAAGATGCTGTAGTTTTAGAGCATTTGATGCTCAAATCTTATTCATGAGCAGGTGTTAACCCCACCCACCAAAGGCTAGCCCTGCCCACTTGGCAGTTATTCACATGGTTTTACCTATTCAAATTAATAGGTTTATCAGTTGAGGTGGGCGGGTCAAACCTCAGATGGGCGGGGTTTGATAAAAAACCGGACTCTTTGAATGACTTTTCTGGCTGAAAACGGCAGATTTGAGAACTATATACTCGAAAACTACAGAATTTTACAGAATAAGGGACACAGCGCTGCAAACAGCATGTCTGACACTAGCTGGTGCTGTACTCCGCAATGGGGGCATAATCTATGTGACAGGTTCTCTTTAAAGCACAGGTGTCAAACTTAAGATCCGAGGGCCAAATCTGGCCAACCATGCTCTTTTATGTAGCTACGGAGAGCTTAGACACAGCTGGTGTGCAACTCATAGGCTCTGACAGCCCTACAAAGGCACCTTGCATTCCTCCAATGGCCCTTTGAGGGCAACTATATTGCTGTTGTGGGCCACTGTGAAAATGAGTTTGACTCACCCCCCCCCCCCCCCCTGCTTTAAAGTATTTAAAACAGCATTTAGAAAGTTTGTTAACCCATAAAGTATTTCACAGAAATTAAAGCAAAGTTGAGGTGAAATTTCCCCTTTTTTTTTTTTGTAGATTTTCAATTTTTTTTCATTATTCACTGGAACACAGTAGATGTGACCAGGTAAATGAAACTCAGATTTCCCAGATTCTTCCGTTTTCAGAGATATCCCATATGTGGCCATAGTGCGCTATTTGGCTCTACCACAGGCCTCAGAATGGTAGGAACACCTAGCGGACTCATTTTCAATACGATTTTATTTAGTCGCCATTTCAGGTTTGCGGACACCCTAAGGTGCTAAAACTTAACACCCTTAAAAAGAATTCATATTGGAAACTACACCCCTTAAGGAATATCTACAGGGGTGTAGTGAGTATATCGACCCCACAGATGTTTCCCAAATTTTTTATTAGCATTCGACTCTGAAAATAAAAAAAAAAAAAGAACATTTTTCCAACAATCTGCAATTTTAGCTGAAAATGTTTAATTTTTACAAGGAATCCTGGAAAAAAGAAAAGCATCCCAAAGATTGTTATGCAATTTCTTCCCAGTTCGTCAATTCCCTATATGTGGGTGTAAACTGCAGTTTGCGTGCATGGCACGCAGATTTTGGTGGATGCCATGTCTCATATTCAAAGTCCCCTAAGTATCTGAACATGTGAAACATTCCTAATTATGCCCATTTTGGATTCTACTGCCCTCTTGGATCTCATTTAGGGGTGTATTGTGGTTTTTGGGTGCACAGGTGTTTCATGTTTTTTTTTTTTTTTTTTTTTTAAGCATTGGGCCATGAAAATGACGGGTGGGGGGCACAGTAACGTTATTGTTTTTTTGGGCTTCAATTTTACAGCATTCGCCGTGCAGTGTGTGTAAATGACAGGATAACTTTCCTGTGCAGGTCAGTAGAATTACAATGATATACATTTTATTTAGCTTTTTATGTTTTATTAATTTTATACAATAGAAATGGGTTTATAAAAAATTGCGTTTTTATGTCTTCATAGTCTGCTACCAATAAGTTTTTTATTTTTTTGTAAAGAGCTGAATATGGGCTTGTTTTTTGCAGGATGTTTTTTGCAGGATGTTTTTTATTGGTACCATTATGGAGTGCATACGATGCTTTGATCACTTTTAAGGTTTTTGTGAGGCCTTTTTAATAAAATACAGCAATTCTTTATGCATCATATCTTCTGAAAATTTTTTATTTTTCAGAGCTGTGTAAGGGCTTATTTTTCCCAAGATGAACTGTTTTAATTGGTACCACTTTGGTGCTTAAATAATTGGTACCACTTTGGTGTTTATATGCGTTTTTGAACACGTTTTATTCCATTTTATGTGCTGTGGGATGAACAAAAACCGCAATTCTTGCTGCCTAATTGAGAACTATCATTGCAAATGATTTTTTTAGCACACACCAGCGCAACTCTGAAAGACCATGCCCTGATTCCACAAAATGCCTTGCGACCAAAGTTTCACCAAAACTTTTTTTGCCTGCTGCTACCTGCAACCAAATGTTCTGGGTCGGGCTTGGCATTGAGATGGGCTAAAAGTGCTGCCAGATCAGATGACACGTGCACCTCACAATTCCGGAGATGGTAGATTTTTTTGTCCAAAGCAGCTGGGTTTCCAATGAGTTATTTTTGGGTGGTTTTTAGTTTTTTTGTTGAGGTTTCTGGCATGGTTTGTTGGGCAGTTTTTCAGCAGTCTATGTGAAAAGTTCTCTGTCAGATTTTCAGGGATTTCTAAATACATGGAAAACCTGTGCTGTGAAGACATAGCCTAAACCTAATCAATGTGGTGAAAACACCCCTTTAAATGACATTTCATCTAGTTTCCTTTAAGCACTAAGGATTTGGGAAGGGAAGTTGTTGCTCACAGATTTAGGGGTAAGACACAAAAAAAGTAAATAAATATGGTCACTGTGCATGAAATATAATCTGCATATAAATTTCACAGAAGTCGACAACTTGACATGTGAAATAAGGTTGTGCTCATGGAGAAACTAGTTTTAATGATTTTCTACCAGTCTATTCTACTTGAAATAAGGCAACTAAGTGGATTGCAGATCAACCTCTTATGTTTTGTGCCTCATCAACTGGAACATACTTGTCAGGCAAATGAAGATATACGTGTATATATATATGTATACGTTATCAAATCTAAATTTTAACCCCTTCACGACCCTGGGCGTATGAGTACGTCCCAGGGCCGCTAAGGGGCTTTGCAGGGGGATCGCTCCGCGACCCCCCCGCCCAGCCGCCGGGTGTTAGCGGCAAATCACCGCTAACACCCGGCAGTAACAGTGCCAGCGGGTGGCTCCGCCCGCTAGCGCTGTTTTACCCATCAGCCACCGCGGCAAAGATGGCCGCAGCGTCTGAATGAACGCCGATCGGTGCTGCGCCGATCCGACGACCGGGCATGGTGGTGGGGAGCCTTGTGAAGGCTTCCGTCACTTACCCTGACCGGTTTGCTCCACTTCCGTCCGCAGACAGGAAGTGGGGAAACCGCCATCTTTGTACACCCTAATGCATTGCCTATGCAATGCATTAGGTTGTATTAATAATCGCGCCCCCTAGTGGTCAAGCACCATAGGGGGACTAAATGTTACAGTAAAAAAAATAAATTTTTAAAGTTCAATTCACCCCTTTTCCCCATTTTACAAATAAAATCATTAAAATAATGAAGTTACACATATTTGGTATCGCCGCGTCCAAAAAAGTCTGATCTATATAAATATAACATCATTTATCCCGTACACTGAACACCGTAGAAGAAAAAAAATTCCAAACGCCAAAATTGCGTTTTTTGGTCATTTTACGTCACTCAAAGAATGGAATAAAAATGATCAAAAAAGTCGCATGCATTCCAAACTACTAGCGATAAAAAGTACACTTCAGCCCGCAAAAAATGCCACCTCACTGACGTCCGTAGGCGTTAGTACAAAAAAGTTATTGGTCGCACAAACTGGCGCCGCGACGCAAATGTCAAAAATAGAAAATGTTTGGAATTTTTTTACGGTACCAAAACATAACGGAAACCCTACATGTTTGGTATTGCCGGATGCGTAACAACCTGTAGAATACAGATAACACATATTTACCGAAGATTGAACGCAGTAAAAGCAAATCACCTAGAAACATAGCGAAAATACGTTTTTTTCACAATTTGTCCCACTTGGAATTTTTTTTGGGGTTTTCCCCAGTAATTTATAGTATAGTGAATAACACCATTAGAAAGTAATCTTGCCCCGCAAAATAAAAGCCCCCAGTGTCTTGTGGGTGGAAAAATAAAAAAGTTATGGCTTTCAGAAGGGAGGGGGGAGAAAAAAACGTGTCACAAAAAAACCCCCGGGTCCTGAAGGGGTTAATGTTTTAACACCATCAAAGTAGAAAGCGTCAGAACATGAAGACTGCATTTTATAATTTGCATCAGTTTACTATTGCATAAATGTTGGGTGGGTCATAAATTAGCAGTTTAAAATTCCTCTAAAAAAAGGCTTAAAAAGGTCTCATGACACCAATTATCACCATGAGCAAAATGTCATCAACATTGATTGAAGAGAAAAACTACTGCAATGAGACCTTTAGAACATGGAAATTTCCTCGTCAAAAGGAACAAGAACATTGCTTTTGTTAAGTCGCGACATTTACTATCAGATATGTCCATGAAATACTCCATGGGTCGTATTTTATTTCTTTCCTTACAGTTTAAAAAAGGGGGGAAAACATCACATTTCTAACAGAGATAACATTTTTGCTACAAGTCTAACACCTCCTTCAGATTAGCATAGCTGCCGTTCACTGCCAAGAAGAAAAACGCAGGTGTCCTGCTATTCATTTAAGAGGGAAAAACTTCATATATGTAATAAATCCCTTGAGGCTCGGGCGTAACCTTAAGGCCTCGTTCCCCCGGGCTTTTTTGGGGGACGGATTGGAGCCGTATCCCGGGGCCCGTTTTTTGGCTTCAGTAGGCTCCAACCCCGTCCCAAAAACTACGGTAACCATGTTCTCTAGAGAACTATGGATTCCCTCGCTCCTCCCGCTCGGCGAATCCCGGGGCGGGGGGGGGGGGGGTGGGGGGGGGGGGGGAAAAAGTGACTGCAAAATATTTCGGCGCCGTAAATAATGCGTCTATGGGGCCGTCGGGGAGCTCCCCCGCCCCGCCCCCCGGCCCCGCCACTTATTCAAGCTGTAACTGTGGGCGGGATCCGTCCCGCAATTACGGCTTGAATAAGCCGTGTGAACACAGCCTAATGGGGTGTTGCTACCATGCACTTTGATGGCATACTGATAGGATATACCATCAAGGTTTAATAGGTGTGGGTCCCACCTCTGGGAAATGGACCTGCAACTATCTTGGAAACAGGCCTTGGAAAGTCTCAGCAAAGAATGGCTAGCCAGTTGCGCAGGTCGTGTTCGCCTGTTCAGAATCCCCCTAGAACGAACAGTCATTGCAAACTCTGCCTTTAAGCCAGAACATCGGAGGGGCCCGTTCCTGGTTTGGTGTAGGTTCCAGAGGTGGGACCTTTACCTATCACACTTTAACCCCTTAAGGATCCAGCCAGTTTTAGCCTGACAGACATATTTCTGAAATCTGACATGTGTCATTTTATGTGAGAATAACTTCTTGACACTTTTACTTATCCATGGGATTCAGAGACTGTTTTCTCGTGACACATAGTGCTTTAAGTTAGTAAGAAGTTTTGAAAATTTGGAAAAATCTAGTTTTCAAAGTTCTAAAATTTTTGTTTATAACTAGCATCTACCATATGTCCACTGTAGGTTGGGATAATTTTTAAATTTCTTTATTTTTTTACAACATTAGGGGGCTTAAAAATTTAGTAGTCATTTCTCACATTTTCAAGAAAATTTCCAATATACATTTCTTTTAGGGACCAGTCCAGTTCTGAGGTGACTTTGAGGGGCCTGCATGTTAGATACCCCCATAAATGACATCATCTAAGAAACTACACCCCTTAAAGTATTTAAAACAGTGTTTAGAAAGCTTGTTGACCAGTTAAGAATTTCATAGAAATTAAAACAAAGTGGAGGTGAAATTTAAAAATTTCACTTTTTTTTTTGTGCAGATTTTCAATTTGTATCCATTATTCACTTGAACACGGTAGATGTGACCAGGTAAATGCAGCTTAATATTGATTCCCCAGATTCTGCCGTTTTCAGATATCCCATATGTGGCCCTAGTGCGCTATTTGGCTCAACCACAAGCCTCAGAGTAAGACGAGCACCTACCGGACTCTGGGGTCTCATTTTCAATACAATTTTATTTAGGCGCCATTTCAGGTTGCGGACACCCTAAGATGCCAAAACTTAATAAACACCCCTAAAATCACCCCATATTTGAAACTACAGCCCCTACGGAAAATATCCAGGGGTGCAGTGAGTATATTGATCCCACAGGTGTTTCACAATTTTTTTTTTTTTAGCATTAGGCTATGAAAATTAAAATGTTTCATTTTTTTTACAAGGAATCCTGGAAAAAAGCTCCCCAAATTTTGTTACACAATTTCTTCTTAGTACAGCAATAGCCTATATGTGGGTGTAAACTGCTATTTGGGCACTTGGCAGGGCGTACAAGGGAGAGATCACTATTTGGCTTTTGGAATGCAGATTTTGGTGGGTGCCAGGTCTCATTTGCAAAGTCTCCAAAGTTGCATAACAGGTAAAACCTTCTAGAAGTCACCCCGTTTTGGATTCAACAGCCCTCATGGATGTCATCTAGGGGGTGTATAGTGCGTTTTTGCCGCACAGGCGTTCCATAGTTTTTATTTTGTTTTTTTTTTAGCACTGGGCCATGAAAATAGGGAGGAAAAAACGAAGTTCCGCCATTATTTTTTGGGCTTCAATTTTACAGCCTTCGCCGCGTGGTATAAATTACATAATATCTTTACTATGGGGGTCGGAACAATTGCAATGAAATAAATTTTATATAGTTTTTTTTGTAATGTTTTATTACTTTCACATAATAGAAATGGGTTTATAAAAAAACTGCGCTTTTATGTCGTCGTAGTCTGATAGACATAACTTTTTATTTTGCTGTGTACGGAGCTGTATAGGGGCTTGTTTTTTGCGGGACGAGTCGACATTTTTATTAGTACCATTATGGGGTTCATATGACTGATCACTTTTTATTAAGGTTATTGTGAGACGTTTTGAACAAAATACAGCAATCCTGGTATTTGTTTTTTTTTTTTATAGCAGTTCTATGCAGTTTAAATACATGTTATTTTCCCGGCAGGATGATATGTTTCGGGTTTTTCCCCATTTGTATATTTTTTGTTTATTTTTTTAATGTTTTTAAAACAATAAAAACATTTTTATTAAAATCGGAAAAACTTTTTTTGCATCGCTGTATTTTGGGGCCCATCACTTTTTTTTTTTTATGTGTAGGGGGTGTTTTGGGGCTTTTTTTTGGGGGGAGGGATGACGTTTTTTTTGGTATCTTTTTTTTTGGGGGGGGGGGGATGGGGGTTTTTGAAAATTTTTAAACCCAAATTTTTTTGGAAGGAAGGGTTTTTAAAAAAAATTACTGTTTTTCCCTTTGGGTATTTGTTTTTTTTTTTTTAAAACAATGTCATGTGCAGTTTTTCCAAAGGACAAGTTTAGGTGGGTTAAAATTTGATTCCCGGCGAACCCAAATATTTATAGTTTTTTTTATGTTAAAAGTGATGTAAAAAAAAAAAAAAAAAGGTTTTTATTGTTTTAAAAAAAAAAATTTTCCCATCGCTGTCCTTGTAACCCAAAATTTTTGGGTTAATAAAAGAGCATGAAAGGGTTTTTTTTTTGCGGGCATAAAACCCGACTTTTTAAATTTGCATCACTTTGGCATGTATATGTGTTTTTTATCGCTTTTTATTACATTGTATGTGCTGCTGGATGAACAAAAATTACAATTCTAGTTTATTTTTTTTACGGCGTTCACCGTGCGGGTTTAATTTAAACGGGGACAGATTTTTTGGGGGGAAGGTGGGTTATGCACGCGGGGGTCCAAATATGGATATTTTTTTTTTTCCCTTTTTTTTGGGGGGCTTTCGGCGTTTGAAAAGGGGATAATGGGGGGGTTGTACTTTGTTTTTATTTTATTTTTCATGTTTGTTTTACTGTTTTTTTTTTTTTAACTTTTTCCCTTTTTTTAAAAACTTTTCCCCATAGGGAAAATTCATTTTTAAATAAAATCAATAAAACCCTTTACGCTGTTTACGGGTTTTTTATGGAAATTTCAGTCTTGTTTGCCACCCCATCCCACAGGACAGCCCGGGGGCAAGGGGTGCGTCACAGACAGCCCTGGAAGGCTTTTCAAAAATTTTTCCCAAAGCTGTCTGCTAAGCGCAGCAGCTGCCCGATCGTGGGGCCCTATGTGAAAAGGGACCCCAGGAGGAGATCGCTCCTCCATTGTCTTGCTTAGTTATCCCGCGGGGGTTTTTAATCCCCCTGGGAAGTGATGCCGGGGGGGGGCCCAAATGCTTTGGGAGTCCCCTTTGTAATTTACAGCTAAATTTCTGCTGCGATCGTGCGAACTCTAAAGGATGTATGCATACGTCCAGGTGTGTGAACCCCCAATCCACCTGTCGTGAAGGGGTTAATGGCATAATATGCCATTAAAGTGCATGGTGGAAAGTTCCCTTTAGTGAATATATCTAACTTCCAAACCCAGGAACTAAATCTACGAAAAGAAGGGCAAAAGTTTATTAAATAAAAGCAGAACATTTTTCCGTGCCCCAAGGGTTGAAAAATCAGCTGCCATAAATGTATTCAATAAAAAAACAAAAAAACATTTGAAGCCTTTGAGCACTTTTTTATTGAAAATTAAACCCACTTTTTGTTTTTAAACTTTTATGGGGAAGTTTGAAATTTAAAATTTTGGGTTTAAACTTTAGCTTGTTTGAGGGGCCAATATGGAAGAGTGCAAGATAACAAAAAAATGGTTTTGGGATCTCCCATGTGAGGAAAAAAATTTAATTCTGCCCCAACTTAAAAGGGGTTTTTAGGTAGTTTCGGGAAAAATGGTGAACTAAAGCAAAATAATATTTGTCATGGAAAACACATCTACACCCCTTTCTCAAAGCCAAAATAAAATTAGGCACCAAGTTTTATAAAATTACTGCATTTTTTGGAACCCCTGGTTTTGGCTAGAGTTGGATTTTAGTTGCGGGGTTTTTTTTTTTTTGTGTTTAGTTTTTTTAGCCCAGAAACCCAATTTTTTGTGAAAGGTTTACCCGCATTTGCTTAAATGAATGTGTACCTTCCCTGGGACTATTTTAAAAAGTGTGAAAATTTGAATTCACTACTTATACAGAAGTAAAAAAAACCCATTCCCTTTGGATTTGGGTTTTAAGGGCATTTCACTAGTTTTGTACTTTAAAAGTAGTTTTTATTATGGGGCTCTTTTTCCCCCATAGTCTTTGGGGCCCAGTTCCCATTTCGGAAAAAAAAAAAGATTGCAAGCATACTGTCAGTATAATAAATGAAAAAAAAAAAGCATCATACATATACCCTGTGCTTGTTAATCATCTAAAAGAACAGTCTGGGTTTTGGGAAAAATTAAATTTCCCCCCAAGAAAAAAAAAAAAAAAAAAAAAAAAAAAAAAAACACCTGTAAAAAAAGGTAATTTAAATACAAAAAATTTAAACCTAAATTTGTTAATTACCCACACTTCAGTGGTCCTGGATAGGTTTTTTGTTTTTTTTTTATCAGCAAGAAGTTTATTTAATTTGGGACATGTGAATTTCATAAGAAATAAAAATTTGAAAACAAAAAAAAAAATTAAGTAGAAAAAACTGAAAACAAAGGTTTTAAAAACATTCAAAAAGGCTTTATTTTTTTTTTTTATGCAGCAAATCCTTTTTAACCCAAAGCTTTGACGTTTGAAAATTTTATATTTTGGGGGGGGACCATTGAACCCCCAGTAAATTGGCCGAACAAGTGTTGGATGCATAGCACCTCATTATTGCAGGAAATTACACAGTTTGGGGAACACTGAAGTGACTGTGATGGAGCTTTTAGAGTAGTAGAGTTTTTTTTTTTTTTTTTATACTTTTGTCCTTTTTTTTTTTTAAATATAGTCCAGGACAACTATTTAGGCAAAACAGCTTTTTTGTTCTTGTTTTACAATCTTGGACAACCCAAATAAAGGATAAAACCGGAGCTCCCTTCCTTTTTTTTTCCCCCAAGTCTGATTTGTTTGTGAGCAAGGGGGAGGAGGGGGTCTTCCCTGGATTTCTCTCCAATTACAGACAAAAGGGGGGAAACATTGGGCAATAGTTTTTGGCACTCTCAAAATTTCGATAGAAAAAAACCAGTTTTTACATAAATATTTAGTGAAAAAAACCGATCCCAGTTTTCAAGATTTGTTTTTAGTAAACCAAATTCCGTTAAATTTTACATGCAGAGTTAGCAAAAAAACACTTGACACATTTCTTTGCAAAATCTCTAAATGAGAAATTTAAACCCCTTTTGGGGTAACACTTTTTTCCCTCTCCCCTTAGCGGGGTAGTTTCTGCTCTGCACCGATTGGGGACAACCCCCCAAAAAGCTTTTTGCGGGTTTAAAAACTAACTAGCATGGAAATTTAAATCCCTTTCACATGGAAAAGGTTCGGGGAGTCAGATGTGACTTGAAAAATTGCTACACCCAAAAAGAAGGTACTACAGAGTTTCAGTCTTTTAATTTGGTCTCTTAAAATTTATTTAAATTTAAGTGAAGGGGTAAAAAGTTTTTAAACCATTACCGACATTTTCGTCCTCTTTAGGGCCCAATGTGGGGTTTAGGGGTTTCCCGCAAATTGCCGTTGAGTACGTACGGAAAATCTTGCGCGCTTAAACAAGCGGAAGGGGGAAAGGGAATCGGGGCAGGGAAACCACGGTATATTCCCGTTTGGATCATCCCGCATCCCCCAGGGCCCGGGAAAAGGTGCGCTGGGGCCCCGGGGGGAAAAACCCCCCGATGTGGCCCCTTCGTGGTTGCGCCCATCGCGGCTGGGGCCGGAGGATGTGATTTCCTCCCCCCCCGTGATCTCGGCGCGAAAACGGCGTGAGCCCCTTTTTCCCGGGGTCTCCTCCCCAACAGCCCCCCCCGCCCCCCCCCCCCCCCCCCCCCCCCCGGACGTTTGAATGACAGAAATCGGGTTTTTGGTGACTTTACGATCCCCAAAAATGCTTTGGGGGCCCACTTTAAAGACATTTTCCCCTGGGACCAGGTTTACGGGCTTTAAGCTGAAATGCTAAATTTCTATTCATGAATGACCCTGACGATCGTTCATCCCAATTTCCCCCCTGGGGGAAAAGTGTAAAAAGTATGAAAAAGTTAAAAAAAGTGAAAAAAATTTTAAAAAAAAACACAAAAAACAAAATAAAAAAACGTCCCATCGCCCTTTTCCCTTTAAAAAACCCCAAATTTCCCCCTAAAAAAGATCAAAAAAAAAATAAATTCCCCATATTTGGTACGCCGGGGGGCGTAGGGGCCCCAAACCCTATAAATCTGTCATTTTAAATTTAACCGTACGGTAAAACCCCGAAAAAAAAAACCCCAAAAAAAAACAGTCACAGAATAGCGGGTTTTTGTTCCCTCCCCCCGACATAAAAAAGGAGTAAAAAAAAATAATCAAAAATATTCAAACATCAAAGTTTATTTCCCAAATTAAAAAGTCAGTTCATCCCGCAAAAAAAAAAATTTCCCTTTCCCCAGCTCTGTATACGGAAAAAAAATTTAAAAAATTTGGCTATTAAAAAGGATAGCGGTTTCATAAATATTGTTTTACACAATTTAAAAAAAACTTTTTTTTCCCAAAAAAAATTTTGCTTTAAAAAAAAAAAAACTACAAAAATTGGGTTTTCACCGTAATCGTCTCAACCCACAGAAAATAAAAATAATTGTTTCCGGGGGACTGCACGGTGAAGCTTTTTAAAAAAAAAATAAAAAAAACTGCTAGGTTTTCAGTATTTTCCCTTTAACCCCCGCCCCTTTCCAAAAAAAAGATTTAAAAGCGTTTTATAAAGTCTTGTCCCCCAAAAAAAAATTTTCCCAAAAAAAACGTTTAAATAAACCCGCAAAAAAAAAGTCCCTTTTACGTCCCTAAAAAAGAAAAATAAAAAAAAATTATGGTTCAGGCTGCCCGGGGATGAAAAAAACGTGTTTTCCTTTTTTTAAAAAAAAAATGTGTTTTTATTTTTGTAAAGCATTTTAAAAAATTAAACAAATATTCAAATGTGGTATCGTGTAATCGTATCAATGTGAGTTAAAAAATAGCATGTCATTTTTACGGCACAGTGACCTGTAAAAATAAAAATAAAAAAAAACTTTCCAGGGTTTTTGTTTTTTTTTAAAAAAGCTTACCCAAAAACCTTTAAAAAAAAGTGATCAAAGGGTCATATGCCCCCCTAATGGTTTTAATAAAAAACAATAATCTCGTAAAAAAAAAGCCCCCAAAAACAGTCCATATGCAAAAAAATTTAAAAAAGTTTTGGTGTCGAATAGGCCCAAATTAAAAAGCAAAATTTTTATTAAAAATCGTTCTATTGTGTAAAATAAATTTAAAAAAAAAAAACTATATAAAAATTTATATCATTGTAATTGTACCGACCCCCATAGTAAAGTTTCCCGTTAAATTTTTTCCCGTTTTTGGCGAATACTGTTTAAAAAAGAAGCCCCAAAAAACAATGGCGGAAAATGGTTTTCCCCCCCCCATTTCCTGGGGCCCCCAAAGTTTAAAAAAAATAACTTGGGAAAAACCCGTTTCGCCCCAAAATTTCAAAATACCCCCCTTAGGTGAGATTTTGAGGGGGTTGAAAACCAAAATGGAGCAACTTTGGAAGGTTTTTACCTGTTTTTAGTAAATTTGGGGGCTTTGGAGATGCGAAATGGGGCCCCCCCAATACTGTGCGCCCCAAAAACCAAAAAGCAAACCCTCCCCTTTTAACCCCCGCCTGCGCCCCAAAAAGCAGTTTTACACCCCCATGTAGGGTTTTTGCCCAAAATTGGAAAAAAATTGGTAACACAATTTTGGGGTTTTTTTTTTAAGGAAATTCCCTTTTAAAAAATTTAAACCCGTTTTTAGCTAAAAAAATTTAGATTATTGGAAAAAAAAATATATTTTTTTTTTTTTCAAAGGCCCCAAACCTAAAAAAATTTTTTTGAAACGGCCCGTGGGGTGATATAAACCCTTTCACCTCGGATATTTTTCCCCTTTAAAGGGGGGTAGTTTCCCAAAATGGGGTCTTTTTAGGGGGTTTTTTATTACGTTTTGGAAAAAATTAAAGGGGGTCGCAAATGGGAAAAGGCCCCCAAAAAAAATTGTAATGAAAAAAGGGCCCAAAAGTCCCGTAGGTGCTTCCTTTTTTCTGGGGGTTGTGGTTTAGCCAAATTTAAAGGGAAATAGGGCCCATATGGGATATTTTGAAAAAGGCGAATCTGGGGGGGAAAACCCAAAATTAATTTGCATTTCCCCCGAAACAAATTTTCCTTTTTTTGTAATAATGCATAAATATTGAAAATCTGCCCAAAAAAAGTAAATTTTGAAATTTCACCTTTTCCCCTTTGCTTTAAATTTTGTTTAAAAAACTAATGGGGTTTAAAAAACTTTCTAAATTTCGTTTTGAATTAAATTTTTGGGGGTTTTAGGGTTTTTAGATGGGGGTCATTTTTTGGGGGGTAAACTAAAATAAAGGTCAATCAAAATCCAAAGGTTGAATGGAAAATGGTCACCTTTAAAAATATGTATAAATTTCAAATTTTCTTTAAAAATTTTAAAATTTCTACTAAATTTTTAAGCCCCCTAATGTCGTTTTTAAAAAAAAAAAAAACATTTAAAAAAAATTTTTCCAAACTAAGCAGACATATGGTAGATTTTAGTTATAAACTATTTTGAGTGGAATAAATATCTGTTTTATGCCCAGAAAATTTTTGGAAGTTTGAAATTGGGAAATTTTTCAAAAATTTTTCACCTTAAATTTTAATTTTTCACAAATAAACAAACTTTTTTTGGGACCAAAATTTTTTATATTTAAAACACATTTTTGTCACGAGGGGAAAAAAATCTTTTTAAAAAACATGGATGGTTAAAGTGTCAAAAAGGGTTTTTTTCAATAAAAATGGGCAAATGACAGATTTCAAAAATAGGGCTCTGTCAGAGAGGCCCAAAAATGGTTCCCGGGGGGTAAGGGGGTTTAAAAGGGGGTTTTCCGGGGCTTTCAAAAGTCGTTGGGGCCAATGGGGATGATTAGAAATAGGGAAAAAAAAAAAAGTATCCTCCGTGACGCTCCTGTTTCCCTTTTCCCCTTCATCCGGTGCACAGTTTAAAAACCCCCCGTTCCGTGCTAAGTTGAACCCAAACAAAAGGCCAAATTTTTGACGTGTTTGTGAGAAACAGACCCCGCCGTTTACGTACATGTGACCGTCTGGCCCGTTGGGTGGCTGCACACAGCAAGTGATCAATGGAGTTTACTGTGAGCCGGGGGGTTTTAAGGGTGGCCACCATGAATAACGGAAATGGAGTGTCCCCCGAGTGGTTTTACTTTTTTTTTTTATTCCCAAAGCCAACAGTTTTTTTAGAGGGGGACAAACCCTTTTTGTCTCCAACACTAAAAATGGTGCTTTCCCCCATTACCCCTTTTTGGCATACATCCCTTGGATCTCAAACCCAGCCAGCCAGTATTTTGTCTGCATCGATAAAAGGGGGGGAACACCCCCCAACAGTGGGCTGCCGATGAACAGATGGGGATAATATAACCCAAAACCCCTTTTACACTGCAAAGCTCCGTGAGTCAGGTGAATTTTAAAGGGAAAGCTTTATTTCCCAATTAAAAGGGGTTAAAAACAGAGTCTCAGGGTCTTATGGTAGGAAAAGTTTTTTTTCTTTTTTAGAAATTTAAATTTTAGTGGGTGTGCCCCGTTTTATCTGTCCCGGAAAAAAGTCTCCCCTCAAATTCCATTTCGTTGTTTAGGAAATTTTTTTTCAACGTGGTTTCCCCCCTCGGTTGTCTTCCCTGAAAATTCCCCCTTTGGCAAAAACTATGGGTGGTTGGGGTGATTAACAAAAAATGTACCCCGACCTTTCGTTTATTTTTAAAATTCCCTTTGGAAAATTTTTTGGACTCTTTTGGGTTTCCCTTTCATTTTATCTTTTCTTCAATTTGTTTATCCCCTTTTTCCTCCCGTGGCCCGTTTCCCGGACGGTGGCTAAAAATCCCTAAATTTTTGAAACATGTGAAGTTTTTTGTAAAAAGAAAAAAAGCTGTTTGGAATCTTATAGAAATTTTCCTTTTAAAAGGTTGTTTCTAATGTTTTTTTTAATCTCCTTAAAAAAACTTTTTCCCTTAGTTTTGGGCCAGTTAAAATGTGGTTCACCCCATTATTTCCCTGGCACAGTGGAAAAACTTTTCAAACCCCTTTTAAAAAGGCAGGGGTGAAATTTATTACAAGTTTTTAAGACACATATGTACTAATTTTCAGGACACCCCTTTTATTTAAAGTCCCCCTGGTCAAATTATTTTCAATCTTTTCTGGGGTAAAATCATGTTTGTCCAAGCCAGTTTCATTACTTTTTTTTTTCTCAGTTGAACCACAGTTGAAACGTCATATCAGATTTCTATTAGTCGGTTGTTAGTTAAATTTTTAAAAGTAAATTTTTATTTTGTCAGTTTTTTAAAGGTTTTTTCCCGTGGGGCCCTTGGGATTTTTTTCCCCTTTTCTAACGGGAAGAGTATCAACAATTTTGTTCACGTGTGTAAATACCAGTGATAAATATATCAAATTTATTAAAAACATGGGCTACAAAACATTGCGGTATATTTATGGCAGACATCATGTAATCTTCAATTGCATGTGACATTATGTAAAACATGAAAGGGTTTCCAAGTCAAATTTTTTTCACCTTTTTAGAATGTTACTGCCCAATTAAAATAAAAAAAGTAGTTATACTCTTCTCACCTGGAATCAAGTGTTGCGGCATCCTCAGTCTCTATCGGTCTTCTATTTTCTAAAGGTCATGATCCGAATGGGACGTCACTGCTGCAACCGCCGATTGGTTGCAGAGGTCATGTGTCTGCCCCACATCACCATTCCCCACATCACCATTCAGAGTGCTTACTTCCAGTTATGTCTGTCAAATGGCACTTGACTACTGCAGTAAATCTGCAGCTGCAGCAGTGACGTCCCATTCAAATCAGGATCAGAAGACGACAGAAGAATGGTGGAAAGTGAGAACGGCATAGTGCTGAATCCCAGGTGAGAGGAGAGGAGAATGTAACTTTTTATTTTAATAGGACCTCAATAGGCTAAAAAAAAAATAACTGGACAACACTTTTAATAATAAACACACAAGGTATTAAAACAAGGTCAATACAAGCTTAGATGAACACCACCACATGACAAATTACATTGTGTCATTAACGAAATCTGGAGCAAAATGCAGAAGGAGTGTGAGAAAAACTAAGTACACCATATGAATTAGGAGGGTAAATAGCAGCCAGGTGCCACTAATCAAATGCCATTGATTACCATCAGCAAGGTTAACCACCTCTATAGAAGTTTTAGCAGTTTGTTGGTCTGGAGCATTCAGGCATGTATTAAAGGAGTATTATAACCACAATGATTACCTTTTAAAATATAGGTAAAAAAAAGACCATCATCAAATACATTGCTTTTCTAATTTTGTTTTCCTTTAGAGCTAGAGCAGTTAACTCCTGCTTATGTACAAGAGTTTGATAGGTTACCATCACACTCTTCGCAGCGAATGGGATGGTCTGGATAGTGACATCACTGCCTGCTGTGTCTTAGCAGCATTAGAGCTTATGTTTCTTACTAACACATTTTAACGCTTTAGGAGTTCTGCAGCGTTCTGCCTTGCTGATTAAACTCTTCTATAACAAATGTCCCTATAACAAGCTCAGCTAGGAATAGCAGAAATGAAATGTTAACCACTGCTGCAGAACCATTCACAGCCTAAACAGGAAGTTGGCTGTGAAGAGCAAGCTCAGTGAAACAGACTGATAAGAAAACTCCTTTAACAATAGGAAAGACAGCAGCAATGTTCTTAGAGAAGCAACTGATGCTACCCATCAATCTGGGAATGGTTGTAAGGTAATTTCCAAGCAGTTTAAAATCCCTAATTCTACAGTGAGAAATATCATGAACAAGTGGAAAATCAGTTTGCATATTATATGCTCAAGCTCCCGACATGACAAACAGAAAAAGACTGAACAGGTATTGTTTGTTTGGAATGGTTGCTAGGAAAAAGCCTCTTCCTCCTAAAAATAATAGGACAGCACATCTCGGGTTTGCAAAGTTGCATCTAAACAAGCTGCAAGACTTCTAGTGCAATGTCCTTTAGACACATTATTCCAAATTGAAGATGTGTAGTAACGAAGCACGGCTTGCCCTCCTCATTCACTTTTGTGGGAATTCCGAACATAGCCGAGTGTGTGAGTTCGGCTATGTTTGAAAGCTCCCCTAACTGTGAAGGAGGATGGCTGTAAGTGCCGCACTCTCCATTCACATGCATGGCTGGGTCACAGCTAGCTGCGAGTGGCCAGTGTAGGCAATTTATCATCATGGTAAAACCCCTTTAAGAGATCTGTGCCCACAAACTCCAATGAACTAAAGCAATATTGTAAAGAATGTACCAAAACTCCTCCAGAACAACGTGAAAGACTGATTAAGTCATACAGAAAACAACTACTTTAAATTATTGCTACTGTAGGTGGTTTTAAAAGTTATTTATTGGACGTACTTAATTGTTCACATAAAGCTTTTTCCATTTGGGTTAATTTTTGTTAACTAAATAATGACATGGTGGAATCAGTTGTGTGTTCATCTGATTTTGTATTTACCAATTTTTAGGATCTTCTAAAGACCAGATGTTTTATTATTATGTCACGATACATAAAACTAAAGAATTCCAAGAGGGTGCACTTCCTTTTCGCATGACAGTATACAGATAGGTTTTTTACAAACAAAGTGAAATTCAACTTACTTTACAGCAGTGATAACAACATTGCGTTTGGGCTCATTGTCATAGCTCACACTTTCTACACCATATACTTCAGCAAGGTCGTGTATAATTTTTCGATGGTCTCTATTCATTGGTGGAAAACAATGGCTCTTCTTTGTTTGCTTTCCCTGCAAAATAATTCAAGAAATCATGTAGTGAGAATTGAAGCTGAAAATATACTTTAGAATCATTCAGAGTACTACCTTTACAATTCTTTTTTCAGTGGAATAATTGGGGACATAAAACTATTGAGTAAAGCAGAAAAACCCAAGATAAAGGGATGGCAACATTGAAGGACATAACTAAGGATAAAAATATCCAATTTTTGGTCACTAACCGGGAATCCAACCAGCTCTCTCAGAAAGGTGGAAGGGATTTAATCGATCTCAAATGGACAAACAATGTAAAGAATCAATGTCAATGGCTATCCAGATGGTATAGGGAATGCTATATTGAAGAGGAATTTGAACATGTGAAGCTATGAGTAGAAAAAAAACCTTCCAGTACTAAAGAATAATTGAAATGGTCAGAAGGAATCATAACAATGCCGCAGCCTCCAGTGAAGGGTTAAGTAATCAAGATTTTAAGTTTGATGTGCCTACCATCTTGGCCTCCATTATTGGATAGATTTTTTCTGATTAGGAGTGCCACCAGTATCGAACCTGGCCCAATGTCATGACCCTGCAACTGATCAGTTGAGAAGTAATAAGGCCTGCCCTGGAATACAGGGGATGTCATTTACCAGACGAGATACTGGCACACCCATTAGGAAAGATTAACTTATCCAGAGAGAGCAAAGGCTTATTGCAGTGCAGCAGAATCCCAATGGATAAGGAGGAATTGGGGTACAGGAGGGCCTCGAGGCTGATACCATTTTCCCTTGAACTTGCAGGCAAAAGCAGATGGAATAGGGAGCGTATTTTTAAAGAAGAGCAACTCTGCATTGGATAAAAATAATCTTGTCCATGGGGAGGAGGTCCTCGTTAATCAAAGTGCTAAAAGTCATGCCCAGGAACTCCATCCATGGAGTTGGAAAAAAGTACATCTCATTAGAACCTTGATTAAGAAGCTAGGGGCAGTGGTTGGCCCAAGGAGAATGAGGAATTGGAAATGAAGAATCTACAAGGAGATGAAAAATACAGTGTGGATATTGGGAGACGGGGATGTTGAGCTAGGCTTTTGCATATGTTGACAGACATGAGGATATCACCCTGCTCCAGAGTTGTGACCACAGACATTTATTATGTAGTCAAACCTGTGGGAGAAAACCTTTAGACCGATGAAGACCTGGAGGGGAAAGCTTGGGGACCATGGCAAAGCCTCGCAGCATGAACTGGGGCTTGAAGGAAGCTCTCTTAGAATCAGGAGAAGAAAAAGGGTTGGGAGAGTTCTCACAAGACACATGAGATGTCACACAAGGATCAAACCTTCTAAGGACATCTAGAGGAGTTTCTGACTCTTGAGATGATTCTGGGAGATCATTTTAGAATTTTCCAAACATTCGCGCCAGAGAAGGAGACACCACCATTTCCTTAGAAGCAGACTTGGTTAACTCCACAGAGGTTAAACAGAGAAATTTGGAAGTATGGAAAAGTTGCCCTGGTTGAGATGTACTGCTGAAGCCAGTTTAGCCCAGACCATGCATGCCTTGCTGACCAAAGAAAAAGCAAAGACCAGACGCAACAGAAAGTAGAACCTATGGCCATGAAAATGGCCTGGGAAAGATTCCAATTTTTTTTTTTTTTTTTTAAGTAGTTTGTGAGAAACACATCATTTGACAATAGAATGTTGGTACTTTAGTAAATATAATAGCATGTCTGTTCTCTTTTAGTGGGCAGGCACTTATCAGGTTGTTTCCATTCTTTAGAATTGAGTTCTTTCAACTCCCCATGGCTGGGGGAAACTAAGGGTTGATGATTATGTTAGAAAACTGCATCGTGAGGGTGGGGAGACCTATGTCCACAGTCTCTTATTGTCCATTTAAAAGCATGCATGTCTGATGCAAATTTGGCGTCTTGTTCAAATTTATGGACTGAAGGTCCCAAGAAGAGTTAGATGGACCTTACAGAAAAACAGTCTTGTTGATAGCAGCTTGGTTTGGAGACAGGTCAGAATATCCTAAGGAACAACTGCTGGATGAAAGGATCCATCTGGGGAGAAACTAAGGGGGATCTGGTTCGAGTAGATAACCATGAGCTACAAGAGTCTGGAAAAGTCTCTAATGTCCTTGGATAGGGACCTGGATCAATTATAGATGATGACTGCTGGTCAGTCCCCAAGCTTAAAAAGTGCTTATTATTTTAAAATCAGTGTGTTTTTGGTAGAGTGGGTGAGAACTGAAGTACCCAAAGGAAAACACATTTAAACATGGGAAGAACATACAAACTCGCTGCAGATGAAGTCTTTAGTCGAATTTGAACTGTGAACCCCAGTGCTGCCAGCCGACATTGCAAACCCCTGAGCCACTGCACTGCCCGATATGCAACAGCTGGCAAGAAAAACAGGAGCCAATTTCCCATAGCTCAAACTAGAAATGTGCTCGCCTCCCTGTAAGAATGAAGAAAGAATATAGGATATCTAGAGAGTAGAAACAGAGGGAACCCAGAGATAAGGGATACAACTACCTAATACCTACCAGTAAAAAATCTGGAGGCACGGTTGTTTCTTCTATAACTGCACATTGGTAGCGTGGTTACAAGAACTTCCACCAATATATCATGGCATAAAAAAATGGGATGGGTGACTGATGGAAGAGGGAGCACAGGACTACTTGGTGTCCTAGGACCCTCAGAAGGGATTCAACTAATTTGTTAGTCCACTATTATAACCCTCTTGAACAAAAGGAGAGGGAAGGAACCACCATTCACAGCTGCAATAAAAAAAAATTAATGAAAAAATCTGAAATAGAAAAAAAAATAGCAGACCTGCTACATAGGTCCTGTCTGCCCCCTATGGAAAGTATGCTAAAACAGATTGGACTGTGTCAGTGGAAGGTGTATGCTCCTTCCAGGTGATGCCAACCCTTTTTCATCTAGTGTCAATCTCCTAGTAGAATAGCCTATGCCCCATGATGCAGTATCCGCCAATGACATTCACAAAAAAGGACTACAATAGTGCCACTTTATTACTGCATTTGTAACAGATGAGCTGTAAATCTGTAGCAACACAAAGGAAAAAGAAACATTCTAGAATGACTGATGCAAGATGGACAAATAGAACATGTAATGGAAATTTTGCAGAGTATATAAGTTCATAGACTGTCCTACAGATTGTGAATCCCACAGCAAGACTACTACAGTTAGTTGCAAAAGTATTCATACCCCTTGAACTGTTCATTTTTAAATGATACAGCTATAAACTTAAATGTATGTTATTGATATTTTATGAGAAAGAGCAACACAAAGCAGCAAAAAATTATTAAGTGTAAAGAAAATATGTGCTTTTACAAATGTTTGCAAATGAAAAAACTGTGGTGTGCATATGTATTCAGCCCGCTGTACTCTGATACCCCTAAATAAAATCCAGAGACCATTTGCTTTTAGACGTTACCTTATTAGTAAATAGAATACGCTTGTATGCAATTGATTCTCAGTATAACTACAGCTGTTTTGTAATGGATTCACTGTGTGTTAGAAAACATTAGTGAACAAACGTCATCATGAAAACCAAGAAACCCGCCAGTCAGTTCAAGGATAAAGTTGTGGCAAAGTGCACTGCAGGGTTGGATTTGAAAAAAAATAATAAAAAATAGCCCAAGCTCTGAACATCTCACAGAACACTGTTCAATCCATCATCCATAAATGGGAGTGTGGCACAAATGCTAACCTAGAAAGACATGGCTGTCCACTTAGACAACCCAGACATAGAGAGCACTAATTAGAGCAGTAGCCAAGAGGAAGGATCTGTCCACAGGACAACTTAATTATGTACTCCACAAATCTGACCTTTATGGAAGAGTGGCAATAAGAAAGTCCCTTTTGAAAGCAAGATATAAGACCCACTTGCAGTTTGCAAAAAGCTATGAAGGGGACAATACAAGCATGTGGAAGAAGGTGCTCTGGTCAGATGAGACCAAAATATAACTTTAACTAAATGCCAAATGCGGTTTGTGGAGGAAAGCATCACTGTACATCACCCTAAACCATCAAGCGTGGTGGTGGCAGCATCATACTGGGAGGAGGCTTTGCTTCAGCAGGGACTGGGAAGCTGGTCAGAGTTGATGGAAAGATGGATGGAGCTAAATACAAGGCAATCCTGGAGGAAAACCTGTTAGAGGCTGCAAAAGACTTGAGACTGTGGCGTTCTCTCACCTTCGAGCAGGAAAACAACTTTGGAAATACAGCCTGTTCTAACAGCATGGATTAAATCAAAAGCATATTCATGTATTAAAACAAATGTTCGCCAACCAATCTGACTGCGCTAGAACGGTTTCACAAAGAAGAGTGAGCAAACATTCCAGCCTCTAGTTGTGCAAAGCTGGTTGAAACATACCCCAACAGACTGCAGCTGTCATTGCAGATAAAGGTAGTCCTTCAAAGTATATATACACTACACTTTCATGGTTTTTTTAAATTTGCAAAAATTTCTTTACACCATATCCGTTTCTTTAAACTTATTTGCTACTTTGTGTTGCTTTACCACATAAAATATCAATAAAATACATTTATGTTTATGGCTGAAACATTTAAAAAATGAGCAAAACCTCAAGGGGAATGAATACTTTTGCAACCCACTGTATGTGATCAAAATTAGAATGAGCTATTTCAAGCATCCTTTAGGTTTCAAGTGGTGTGAACAGAACTACGATAAGAATATAAAGAGTAACTTGTAAAATATAAACCAACCTTATTGACTGCATCCACAAGAGCTTTCACCTCTCTTTCAATCTCAGAGACAAACTTTAAGTCTTTCCTGCAGTTTAAAAATAAAAATGTAAAGATCTTCAATGCCCAACTATAAATTCTCATGAAAACCATTAAAACCGATTTAGGGCACATAGTAAGAGCCCTACTCTAAATAGGACTTGCACCATGACAGATAAGGATATTAGATATGATCTATATTAGTTTTCTTTTACATGAAACCGTATACTTGTAAAAATCTTCGGCTATTAAATGCCTTGAACGAGCCTGATTTAAAGAGGACCTGTGGCATCTCCTGACATGTCTGTTTTAGCAAATACTGAAAAAACAACAATGGAACTGCAAAACAAAGTTATAAGGGTATGTTCATACAACGTATTTGCAGGCTGCAATATGCTTGAAGTATGGCCCGCAAATACGGTAATTCATAGCGCTCATTGAGAGCTATGATTAACGGCCGTGTTCCCCAGAGCACAGCACGCGCCGGGAGAAAGAAATGACATGCCACTTCTTCCTGGCGCAAAGTGGATGGTGGCTGGCACACAGCACTTTAAAAAGACGTGCTTGCCAGCGCGTACTTCTAAGTATAGCGGCACACACAGTATGCACCGCTATATGCAGTCTAGAAGCCGTGTGAACATACCTTAAGAGAAGTACCAGAGAATTGCTACATCGCAGGGAACACAATTATTTACTAAAACACATGTGACAGGAGAAGTCTCAGGTCTTCTATAAAGTGAACTTGTCAGGTGGTTTATGCTGCCCTATGCGAGAAAAACACAGAAAAATGGGACATTTACATAAAAACACAAGGCCATGTTTACAGCCACATGGCTGGATATTAGCCTAAACCCAGTAGGAGGCAATATAAGCCCCGGTGCTACATGGGAGAAATTTAACAGGTGCAGATAGCTAATTAAGAGTTGCTCACACAACCATCCAGCTTCCTAGTAAAAAAAAACAAACAAAAAAACTGCACATTGGATAAGTACCAGTTCACACCAGCATGCAGAAAAGCCATAATACAATACGGGGGGTGGGGAGGGGGACTGCTCAAGTGCAAAAATACTGATAAAACAACCACACCTATTATCCATGACGGGGGCGATTGTTCAGCCATTTAGCTGCAAGTATGGCCTTGTGTTTGTGCCCTGAGAGCACAATGTGATTTTTAGTCACAAAATAAAAACCATTAAAAAAGAAAATATGCAACAGTATCTCGTTTTAATTAATAAAAAAAATATCGGCGATACAGTCCCTTTAATGCTGTTTTTTCCTGTTAACCTAAACGAGCGAGTGCCATGTGAAGTAAGCACAAACCTTGCATCATCTTTCAAGCTGTCACTGAACTTGAATCCAGAACGGGTATTAAAAGGATCTGAATTCTCAGTAATGTTCAAAGCCTCTGCCAGACGTCTGTGAAGGATTAACAAAATTAGAAGTGAACAAGAAAAAAAACACAATTCTGACACAGCATCTCTGTGAAAATCTATAGCGTGAACATACCTTTAACTACATAACACTACAACCAAAGACCGAGATGTGTTCTGAATTAAGTGTCATGTTCCACTTAAAGGGATTGTCCACTTTATATTGATTTTATTTATTATGTATATCATTGGAAATCGAACAATTATACCATTTATTAAGATACATTTATACCAATGCGGTAGGTTCTTATAGAAAAAAAAAAAATGATACAGCGTACATTCCTGACCATAGTAAAGGCCTCCATGGAGAAACTGTGTGGAGTAATCATGACGTCAGTCATATGATCACCTGGCATTTAGTTAGTAACAGGATCACACGACATTTATAGTGTAACTATACAAATACTAGTGGAATAATTCATATGGTTATTCCAGCAGCTTCTACACTATGTGAAGTTGTGTGTATACTGTAGCTCTTCTCTCTATTGGTCTGAAGGTATGGGTCTGCCCCTCAGCCCACCTGGGATCACCTTTAGGCCTCGTTCACACGGCTTATTCTGCCGCGGATTGGCGCGTACTGCGCGCCAGATTTGCGCTGCTGTACGGCGCCAATCCGCGGCAGCAATTACGGTAATCCACTGCTCTCATAGAGAACAGTGGAATCCGTCGCTCCTCCCCGCTCGGCGAATCCGCCGCGGGGGGGGAGAAAGTGACATGCATATTATTTACGGCACGTAGATAATGCATTGTCTTTGGGGCCGGGAGCGGCGCCCCCGTCGCTCTCCGGCCCCGCCCCTTATTCACGGCGGATTTGTGAGCTCAATACGGCTCACAAATCCGTCGGGAATAAGCCGTGTGAACACGGCCTCAACCTGCTCAGGAATGCCCCACCCCAAAACCGGTGATATTTTGGAGACAAGGTTTACATGTGTAGGCCTGCTTTAGGTGTTGTCAACTAACTGTAAAGAAAAAAAACAGAAAGATGAGACAAAAATGTGTGAGCGGCTTCTCCACAGGAACGGACAAAAATGACAAGACACTGCTGGAGGCAATAAATTCTGCTCCTTAATAAACTACCACCTGACTACCAAGGAGTTACATGATGTGTAGTGGTCACATGACTGTTCTGTCTATACAGGTACTCCATGGAAGCCATTACCATGGTCAGAAATATGGGCTGTATATTTTATATAAAGATCCTACAACACGGATATAAAAGAGGTACTATGAGGAGAATTTTTAATACAAGTATATTAGTAAATTGTATGATTTCCTAGTGTATACATAATAAATCAATACAATATAAATGGATTACCCTAACCTTACAAAACTAATATTTTGTTGGTCAGGAAATCTCTGGAAACTGAAAAACAGAGATGACCTCTCTGTATTGAGGCCTTCCAAACCCCTGCTCATATCCCAACTTCCTGAGCTCTTGCATGTGCAAGATGGTAAATGAAGGGCTTTGAGGTTACATTCAGTCGCAAGTGAATTTTTAGGATTTAAACAGAATTGGGGTTTAACCCCTTCAGTACATGAGACGTATCAGTATGTCCTAGCGGGAAGTGACTTCCCGCAAATGGACGTACCCATACGTCCTGGACTGTAAAAATCACTGTGTCTAAAGACGCGGTGATACAAGGGAAAGGACTGCTGTCCTTGACAGCAGAGCACCTCCCCTCAATGCCCAGGGGGGCAGCGATTTCCGCCCTCCCCCTCCCCCCATCAGCGATCGCTGCGATTGGCTGTTCAAATCGGGACAGCCAATCGCAGCCATTTACTGTAATAAACCAATGGCTGTGCCTACAGGTGCGGCGATCGCAGAGGATTGGTGCTGTATAATGTCTGTGAATTAATTTTATGAAACACCTGTCAGATCAATTTTTTAATTACACCCCTTAAAATGTCCCTTGAGAGGTTTACTTTCAAAAATGGGGTCACATTTGGGTGTTTCCCGATCTTTGTTCAATACACAACATGTGTAATTGTCATGACATGCAGTCTATTTCAGCAAAATAGGTGTGCCCAGCAAACGGCCGCTATGTCTCCACTATGGCATGTAGCAGGCGACATGCGAATCCTAGGGTGACATGAGGAATGTCCCTACCACGGAGAGCCATGGAGGAAACATTTTACATTTTTTTCAATTTTGCGCAAGGCGTGCTGCTGTTATTGTGAAAAGGAATGGAATACAAGATTGTAATTTTCACCTTATACCTCCAAATGCATTATCTATAAAAAACCAAAAAAAACCAAACACACCTGTTGGGTCCAAATGCACATTATACCCCTAGATGAATTCCAAAATTGGGACACTTTGGAACTTGGAGGGGAAGAGGGGGGGGGGGGGGGGGGGGGAGTTGGCCTATACTAATGCAATATGAGGGCCTCCAACTATCCAGTTTATTTTGCACTCCCAAAGCCAAATAGCGCTGCTCCTCTTCTAAGACGCACCACGTGCCCCATACATACTTTATGACCACATATGGGTTTTTGCCTTACTCAGAGGAAATTGGGCAACGGGTTTTGGGGTGCTTTTCTCCTCCTTTTTTTGTGAAAATGAAAAATTTGAGAATAATAGTGCAGTTTTCTGGAAAAATTTTAATTTTTCATTTTCACAACCTGATTCCAGACATTTCTGTGAAAAGTCTGTGGGGTTAAAATGCATGCTATACCCGTAGATGAATTAATTAAGGGCTGTAGTTTCCAAAATTGGGTCACTGTTTTTTTTTCTCTGTTCTGGAACTTGGGGGGGCTCTACTAATGCAACATGAAGGCCTCCAACCAATCCAGCTTATTTTGCACTCCGAAAGCCAAATAGGCTCCTTCCCTTCCGAGACTCACCATGTGCCCCATACATACATTATGACCACAAATGGGGTACTGCCATATTGCATGTTAATTCTTTCAAAGACGGACCTGAGCTGCGCTATGGAAACACACAGTGGCGATCTCTCATGTGAACGCCGCTGCGTCTTCCTCATAGCCCACAGTGATAATCTCACTGCTAATTGTTTAGATCCGTCTCTGTGTCCGTCCTGTCAGTCCCCGAGACGGATCTAAAAAGCGCTTGTAACACAGAGTGAAAACTCCGTGTGAACAAGCCCTTACTCTGCAGGTTTATAGCTTATCACATATAACGCTACATAATTAACAATGACCTTTGTTTGTCAGTAGATAACTTTTTTTTAACTTACAAATGCTTCATAACAAGACTGTATATCTGACAACATATACCCACAACCATGTGCCTACTTACCTGTTTCTTTCCAAAGCTAAGCATTCTTCATCACATTGCAGTCTGTAATCAAAGCCAAACAAAAGCAAGTCAGCGGGTTCGAGTGGCAGAAAGGTGTTCATTTACAAGGCCAGATAGCCAACATTTCTTCCAGCGCTCTTACTACTTAACTCGCCTACTTGTTCTGACCTTTCACAATTAGCCTTAAAGTGTTCTTGCTGAATATGTTCAAGCTTATTGCTGTGACTATCAAACAAAATTGGTACGTTTGGCTCTAGAAAACGAAATTAAAACGGCAGCCACCCACACACATTGTTTTTGCAAAGAGCACAGGCAAATATGATGTGGAAACTAGAACTGAAATGTGCTGACCAATTTGTGCAATGAGAAGTTCTGAAGCACTTACAAGGATAATCTCTCTCAAAAAAAAAAAAAACCTTGAAAGCATCATAACCATAGCTTAGTAGGACATTTGCTACTAAGGCATTATTCTAAAAGTGCAAAATCTGATAATATGTCTCCTAAATACAAGTTTACATGTTTTCCACCTAATCCCTTGGAATTTATTAAAAATATTACAGTAGCAAACAATTATTAGGACTCGCTATGATGCTGCTACTCATTGGGCCTATAATGCAGAGAAGTGGCGCCAAAGTAAAATACACAAAGAGTGGACTATCATGGACTGCACTTACAATAGCGCCGATACATCCTCAAACATTAAGGGTGACGTATGAATGGGGCAGTGTCAGTTTTCTGGCATACTTTGAGCCAAAGACCTGTTGTAGCCCTGCCGACACATGTATGAACTGTCCTATGCCAAAACCTGGCGCATGTTGCACCAGACCCGACACTTTTGTATTGGCCAATAGCCATGTCTAAGTGTCTCGCCAGATTCCTACGATTAGACACATGTATGAATGTATCGGACTAATTGATACCACTTAATAGTGGCGAGGCTGAGACAAATTTTGGCGCATTCCCCCTATGCTATACACCCTAAATGTGTCTCACAACGGCACATAATTATAAAGTGCTGTGAGACCCTTTCATACATACTGACAAATGCTACTCTAACTTACTGAGAAGCACGACTGTCTAGGCAGTGCCACTTTTCATTCATGTCCCCGTAAGTGCCTATAAAGACAAATCAGTGATATACATCATCACTTCAATGGAAATTTAAGCAACCCCTATGTAACTTAGAATGCTGAAAAGATTTAACATACAGCTAAAAGCAATTTAAAAGCAGGCACCAACGTGTATAGACAAAGGAAATATCTGCCAAGCATTCCGCCCAGCGAAGGATCCTCGAGGCCTCCAGAAACTGTATGGTTCCTGGTGCCTCCCTGATGATTCAGATTAGCCACCACCGTGGTGTTGTCGGACTGAATCCAAATTGGGTGATCCTGAAGAAGAGACCAATGAGTGAGCAGTAGAAAAATGGCCCCAAGTTCCAGATATTGACCTGTACACTAGATTCGCTGGGTGACAACAGAACCCGAGTCGTCTGGGAGCCAAACACTGCTCCCTGAGCTGGGGTGCTGGCATGCGTGAGAATGATTCGCCATGAAGGAAGTATGTCCCCTAAAAAAATGCAGGAGACACCAGCTGAGGTGAAGGAGAAGAATTTCCTTGTCCAGATAAAGTACGGAGCCATCCCAGCGAGCCAGGATTGCCCAGTAGAAGTAGCGCGCAAAGAAACTGCCCCAACGGCATGGCTTCGAAAGCTGCAACCATCCTGGCCAGGACTCGCATGCAAGTGTGAAGTGTATCTGTGGAGTATTTCCGAAGCAGAGAAAGCATCCGTTGAGGTATCCAGGGTGATCCTGATGCTGTCCAGATTGGCGCTTCGCGATAGACTTCACAAGAAGGTAGTCTAAATAAGGGATTAAGGGAATCCAACTTATGACAATCGCCATGAGAGGTGCCAAAGACTTTGATGGAAGACTCTTAGCGCTGTAGCAAGGCCAAATGGCAGAGCACGAATGGAAATGCAGTGACCCACGACGAAACAAAGGAAACGTTGGTGGGACTGGGCAATATGGACATGCAGGTAAGCTTTCCTGACATCTGGGTGGAAAAAAATTTGCCTTGCTCCAAAGCTGCAGTTACTGATCGGAGGCACTCCATGCAGAATTTGGGAACCTGCACTTAACGGTTAAGCTCCTTGAGATCTGAGCTGTCTTTTTTGATAATGATAAAAAGGTTGGAATAAAAACCCCAGGAAACGCTTGGGACTTGGGGACCGGCATAATTATGCCCTTAGGGAAGAGTGCATGGATTGCCTGAAAAAAAGGCTGCTGTCCAGATAGGAGTGTTGGTTGGGGAAGAAGAAAAAAAACAGAGCTAAGGGAATGGATACGAAGTGAATCTTATATCCTGATGAGATGACTCCCGAACCCAGGCATCGACCTGGACCTGCTAGACCTCCTGGAACTGGAGATGGTGGCCCACCAACTGAGAGGAACCTTAGGCAGGGGGCAACCCTCAGGCCAAGGTAGTCTTGGTGGAAGGGTGTTTGGACACTTTAGAGTAAAATTGCCAGGAAGAGATTGGCTTGGTGAGTGGCTGTTTAGAACCTGTGAAACGAGGTTGCTTTTCCCGCCTATGTATAAGAATTCTGGAAAGGACTGAAATTGAAAATGTTTCTTACATGACCACTGCCACGCAGAATGATTGTGAGGGAGGGGGGAACTGTGACCACCCGTAGCCTCAGAAAGGATCTCATCAGGATGCTTCCCAAAGAGTCTGCTACAAGAAAAGAGGAGAGCAGTAAGAGTCCTTTTGGAGACTGAATCAGCCGACCAAGACTTCAACCACAGAGAGCTGGACGGCCACTCCATTAGCAGATGTTTTATCAGCCAGATGAGAAAAATCACAAAGGAAGCTAGCAGCATATATGAGCAGAGACGCGAGTTCCAATAGCTCGCTGTTTGGCCCAGACCGTGCAGGCTTCGCTGACCCAGCAGCTTCAAAAGGCGCGAGACCGGGGTATTAACACAGGGAAACCCTGACCATTTAACAATTAATTCCTCAGGAAAAGCAAGGTTCGGGCCCCACGGCAGTCAGCTAGAAAGCTACGCAAAGGGCACAGAGAGCTAGACTGACCGCACAAAAACTTCTTATGACAATGGACAAGGGCAAAATAAGTCGCTACCAATTTAGGAGTTTTACGGCCCTGGTGCATCGTACTTGAAAAGGGACAAGGTGAACAGGGGGCGCAGAGCAGGGGACAAATGGCTCTAGCAGCCAGCTTACCACACCAAATGCACTGTATCTTTTGGAGACAATCAGGAGATGCCATGGAGAAACACCAGGAGTGAAATGCCGGCAAATAGCGTCGAAACTCGGCTCCAGGAAAAACCTGGGCTGCTACAGGCACTACCCATATCCTAGGAGGGGTAAGAACTGGGTGGAAGGCCCAGGGTGCGGTACAGGTTCAGGAAAGGGAACGGCCCAGGCCCTGGAAAAGTCGGGAACTAAATTTTATTTTTTTTTTTAAATCAGAATTTTTATTAAACAATTTATGCAGATACAGAATAGAATGTCCTTTACCATTATTTTTTACACCAGGATACATACATATACAATCATTTTGCTTTTTAGATAAAAAAAACACTAAGAGTATATGAATATGTCCGTACCATATCTTGATACCTGCTTTCAGCAGTATTAGCATGCAACCATAAACAAACCCCAACCATCCCACCCATACCCACTAAACCAAGAGCACTACCCATGATTTTTTTTTTTTTTTTAGTAACTTTTAATCAAAGGACAGAAGTCACTTTGCCAAGAGTGTCTACTCCTTTGGTTCAACTAATAGTAATAGGAATGGACAATGCTCCCATTCCTTGCGCCAATCCTGAATTATGTAGCAGTAAGGAACAAGAAGGCAAACCTGGGGAATTGAGCCAAGGGCTCGGGACTAAATTTTTTTTTAATCAAGACTGTGGCCTCTGTAGTCGGAGGGCTGCGAAGGGTATCGGCAAGTACCTGCAGCCCCTGGAAGTGACAAGTACAGTATCCCCCAATAATATTGACAAAAAAAGCCAGTAATAACCAAGTTGAAATTATTCAAATACACTCAGCAAACTATTTACACTTTGGACGTGATTTTTCAAGAGAAAAAAAACCTAAAAACCCCACAAAAACACACAATAACTCAATTCACATGTTACTGAGTGACAAAAAAAAAACCCAAACAAAAAAAGGGCGAGTGAGCGTAAGCACAGCTTAGGTGCCAGTGTGAAATCCACAAGAATCCAAATACACGATTCAAGGAAAATGCATGGAATAATTCTATTCTTACGCTCTCAGGCCACAGAAGTGATAAGGGCATGGGCCTCTTGAACAAATTACAGTATTAGAATTTTTTATTTTCAATAAAATAGAGAGAAAAAAACAAACTATTTGTTTACCTGGTCTGCTTCATTTCTTTTTTGGTGACAAGTCTTCCAATATCCACTGAATCCCCTAGTTGCATTTCTGTCAGCTTAGCAGCCATAGATATAGCAGCTATTCTAGAAAAAGCAACCCAAAATATTGGCGTTATTAACCAGCTAGAAAACAGGCCATGTCGCAGAAAGAGGAATCAAAATGTCAAGAATAAACAATACTGCAACCATGTCTTACAGCCAATGATAAAAGACATGGATCAGGACATGAATTTCTAGTATAGTCAGCGAGTGACGAAGACACAGGAGCAGTGTACTTCTTTTAGTAGCTTCCTTTGTTACAAAATATTCTGGTAAAAACCATTTCACTACATGTACACTGTAAAATAGTATTTTTAATACAATTTTTTTTCTATTCTGATTGGTTATTCTTAGACAGATTACCACTAATAGGCAGAATGAATTGGAAGGAGTTTTCCGCATGCGGTGGTAGATGGCGGGCACGGGGGGGGGTGGAGGGGAGAGACAGAAAACATGCGGTGAGAGAACATAGAAAACATTTTTTTTTAGCATGAACTTGGTAGACATGGAAGACCTTTTTTAGGATATGCTAGGTGATCAGGGAAAACCTTTTCAGTATGCAATGGGTAAACAGAGAGCATTTTCTTTTTTTTTTTTTTTAAAGCTTGCAATGATTGAACAGGAAAGAAGTTTCCCTCATCACTCACCATGCGAACCTGTGGCCAGGCCTGATAACATTTCATCAATATGATGAGAAATGTCTTCCACACATAATTAATGTAATTTATATATATACACATACACTCACCGGCCACTTTATTAGGTACACCATGCTAGTAACGGGTTGGACCCCTTTTTGCCTTCAGAACTGCCTCAATTCTTCGTGGCATAGATTCAACAAGGTGCTGGAAGCATTCCTCAGAGATTTTGGTCCATATTGACATGATGGCATCACACAGTTGCCGCAGATTTGTCGGCTGCACATCCATGATGCGAATCTCCCGTTCCACCACATCCCAAAGATGCTCTATTGGATTGAGATATGGTGACTGTGGAGGCCATTTGAGTACAGTGAACTCATTGTCATGTTCAAGAAACCAGTCTGAGATGATTCCAGCTTTATGACATGGCGCATTATCCTGCTGAAAGTAGCCATCAGATGTTGGGTACATTGTGGTCATAAAGGGATGGACATGGTCAGCAACAATACTCAGGTAGGCTGTGGCGTTGCAACGATGCTCAATTGGTACCAAGGGGCCCAAAGAGTGCCAAGAAAATATTCCCCACACCATGACACCACCACCACCAGCCTGAACCGTTGATACAAGGCAGGATGGATCCATGCTTTCATGTTGTTGACGCCAAATTCTGACCCTACCATCTCAATGTCGCAGCAGAAATCGAGACTCATCAGACCAGGCAACGTTTTTCCAATCTTCTACTGTCCAATTTCGATGAGCTTGGGCAAATTGGAGCCTCAGTTTCCTGTTCTTAGCTGAAAGGAGTGGCACCCGGTGTGGTCTTCTGCTGCTGTAGCCCATCTGCCTCAAAGTTCGCCGTACTGTGCGTTCAGAGATGCTCTTCTGCCTACCTTGGTTGTAACGGGTAGCAATTTGAGTCACTGTTGCCTTTCTATCAGCTCGAACCAGTCTGCCCATTCTCCTTTGACCTCTGGCATCAACAAGGCATTTCCGCCCACAGGACTGCCGCTCACTGGATGTTTTTTCTTTTTCGGACCATTCTCTGTAAACCCTAGAGATGGTTGTGCGTGAAAATCCCAGGAGATCAGCAGTTTCTGAAATACTCAGACCAGCCCTTCTGGCACCAACAACCATGCCACGTTCAAAGGCACTCAAATCACCTTTCTTCCCCATACTGATGCTCGGTTTGAACTGCAGGAGATTGTCTTGACCACGTCTACATGCCTAAATGCACTGAGTTGCCGCCATGTGATTGGCTGATTAGAAATTAAGTGTTAACGAGCAGTTGGACAGGTGTACCTAATAAAGTGGCCGGTGAGTGAGTGTGTATATATATATATATATATATATATATATATATATATATATATATATATATATATATATATATATATATATATATATATATATATATATATATATAGTAACCTTTGAAACCAAAAAAATCCATTGTGTGCGCTGTGGATTCATATAGATTGTATCAAAGTGAAATATATTTACATGAGTATATAGTGTTTACAAGCGTGTGTTACAGTAGGTTACTTTCATACAAATGCCGGCACCGCTTGGGCTCTCCCCTGCTGCATGCAGCGATACCCCTAGCTCCTGGTTCCCTAGAGCTCTCTGCAGATCTTTAGTGCCCTTCTACTTTGCCACATTTTACAAGTTTAACATTCAATACTGGAAATACAGTCTTGGCTCTCCATGTGACCCATATGAATAAGATCGCTATGCCAATGTCAACACAGAGGATCATACTGCCCAAGACTACATATCCTTGATTTTTGTATGGGATTAACCTATTAGGTTACGTTCACATGGCGCAATATTTGGGAGTCGCGCTTATCAGCGCGTACTCCTGAAACACGTGGTGGCCAGCAGCTCGCCGTTCCCATAGACATGCATTACTCGCGGCACGTAATCACTGCAAATAATTGACATGTCACTTATCTCCCCGCGCGTACAATACGATCGTATTGTACGAGCGGGGGACGAGGCGTAATCCATAGTTCTCTATGAGAGCTATGGTTTACCGTAATTGCGGCACACATCTCGCCGCGTATTAAGCGCAAATACGCAACGAAAAAAGTGTGCCGCAATTACCCCGTGTGAACATACCTTTATAGTACACGCTTGTAAACACTATATTCATGTAAATATATTCATAAAGCAAAAGAAAGAAATAACTTTCACGGCACTCACCAATCTTCAGATAAAATACACTTTATTTCGGCTTCTTGTTAGCAACTAGGGCATACGGGCATCAGAGCAACAGAAAGGCAACCCTTTTCATGTGCAACCACGCTTCAGAGGAATTTTGCTAACAAATATTTGCTAACAAGAAGCCAAAATAAAGTGTATTTTATCCGAAGATTGGTGAGTGCCGTGAAAGTTATTTCTTTCTTTTGCTTTATGAATATGATACATAGAGACTATTCTTTGCTACTTCACTGAGCACCACAGATGGATTGTTTGCATGCAGCTTTGGATCCAATAACCCATTAATTGCTGATTGTAGTGTGGTGCCGAAGTTACTTTCTGTGTTTGTTATGGATTTACCCCCATTCATGTAAATATATTTCACTTTGAAGGAAAAAAAAAAAACCCTTGTGTGCGCTGTGGATTTATATAGACCGTACTATATTTCGAGCTGCAATACCCCTTTTACACTTGCACCAACTACTACCGTGAGCTATACATTGTAATATTTATACTAACCTTTTATAGGCAGAGGAAGCAGCTGACCAAACTACTCTCTCTTTTCTTCGCCCACATTCGCTCTGGAGATCTACCTAAAGATTGTAGAAGACATATTACACACTAGATGTCTACATTCATAGACAGGGGTAACATCAATCAGTGAGAAATTAAAACAAAGTATATCACTACTTCTACCCTGCAAATTAAACCCAGGATAGCCCAACTATACTACTAGAAGCCATTGTAAAGCATTTCCCAATTTACAGGCCCATTTATCCAAATAACAGGTAACCACTGAAAAGGAGATGATGCCTCTTTAGGTTTCTTGTTCTTTTGATAAACATGTCAATCTTTCACACAGAAGTTGAGTTACAGTTATAAGTGTTCTGTATTATTTCATATATACAGTTATCTATAAAAGAATACATTAGTATCAGATTTTAGGACTGATTTTGCAATACATACGAATACAGATATAACCTCTGAACATTGTACTAAATATCCTGTGAATGGTCATATAACCAGAATTATTACTATAATTTATTATACAATAATATTCCCGTATTAGCAGAAGTACAATTACCATTGCAGTGCAAGTAGTAGGCGGGCACGGCTGCGAGGGGTGGCAAGTAGCCAAACATGGATGACCACATTCTGGTCTAGGAAGGGTGCAAGGCTGTTTACAATCTTCATCTATGAGGCACTCGCCTTTGTGGCAGATCCTTTTGCATTTGTGCAGTGCACATTTTAAAAGCTGGTTGCATCGCAGGCCGCATGAAATATCAGTGAGGTGGCAGGGAATATTGTTCCTAAGCTGTGTAAAGAAAATAGGAGAATTTTACACTCAAGTTACGTTTTTTTAATACGGCTTTTTAAATACTGTGCCAAAACAGCTCGAGGCTTCTATGGGAGAACAGATCTGTAATAGGCCCATTTCACATCTGCATTGTTTCACAACTGATGCCTATTCATTTCTTTAGAGTTTATAAGCGCTCAGTTGGCATCAGATTGTCCGTTTTCTCAGGTAGGAGTTTGACTGGAGAAATAGCATAGTCTGCTGTGCTATTTTATCAGTTCGAAAAAACAGATATCTGACAGACAGGACCTTTTTTTTACATTGAAATCAGTGGTGAACAGATAAAAATCGATAGCCATCAGTTTGTACATCATGTAAAGGATCAGGTTTTTTTTCTATTCCGTTCGCTACAGAAGACCCTGAAGCAGGCCTTAAATACAAGGGCTCACTATGGGAGCACAATGCAGAGCTGCAAGGACCGCCTGTGTGTCCGTGTACACAACACTGCTGGGTGCCCAAGGCCCTAGCACCAGATAAGAAAAGGATTTACATTGTTCCTCCACTTTCTGTAGATTCACTCTTAACACAATTTTCACCAATTGCCCACATCGAGAAGTGAATTTGTCTGTTACCTGATAGCAGTGCACAGAGCAAGCTCAGATGACAAACAATGCTGGATAAAATGAAACCAGCACAGGTGGGCTGGGTTCACACCGGCAGTTGAAAAACACAACAAAAATGCAAGAAATTAAAAAAAACTTGTGTTTTTTAATTAACCGCAATTTCTCCTGTGTTCCAAATAAGTTTTAATTACAAAACCACTTGTTAAAAAAACTGCACAGGTCTTGAAAAATATATGTAACTTTGCTGCATGGGCTTTTTTTTGTAAAAAAACCCACACGTTTTCTTGATCTATATTTTTCTGTGCAGCTGAGAAACGCAGCAAAAACACAGCATGTGAACCCATGATGAGTACTTGTAAAACTCAATAGCAGAAAAATTCTTACTTGCAAGGAGCTTCTATAGTTAATCAATCCTCACTTTACTACCTTTAAAACTCCTGTGATCAAAACCCATGCACTTGTATCCTTAAGACTTCCAGAAATACATCACAGAATTCTCACCAGCTGTCGGTAACGACCCATCCAATCCACACAGGCAAAGATATCAAACCATAGATCTCCATAAATTCTGCATAATAATGAGAAATGACACAGGGAAAAAATATTGAACACGCTTACTCAAATGTATTTAATATGCCATACAAAAGCCTTTGTGGGTGATGACTGCTTCAAGACTCCTGTATGGAGAAACTAGTCGCATCCATTGCTCAGGTAGGATTTTGGCCCGTTCTTCCACACAAACTCTGGTCATGGCCGCTTTATCTTGAAATGATGTTCTTTCCACTTCTGGATTATGGCGCCAACAGTGCTCACTGAAATCTGCAGTAGTTTAGAAATTCTTCTGTAACCAACTTTTGCGACAATAAGGTTACAAAGGTCTTGAGACTGGTTTTACCCGTTATGAAAGGTTTCTTGTGTGGCACTTTGATAAGACCTTTTTAAAGGCCATCAGTTGAACCAGCTGATATTTTTCATCAAGTGGCAAGACTGCTTTCTAATTACTAATGGATTTTAGCTGGTGCCATGACTTTCCATTCTTCAGTACCTTTTCCCGGTGTCATTTCTCATTATTACACAACGTAATTCTTAATATGTTTTACACAGACTTTAATCAAGCTATAGGTCTTTTTCTGTTGACATATTCCCCTAATGAATGGACATTACAGCAATCACCCAGTGTTCTCAACTGTGACTAAACCAGTTTAAAAAAAAGTCATATTATTTCAATAAATAAAACAAAAAAGTTAACAATTCTTACCTCATGTTTTCCCATACACCACTTCTGAGTTAGATATGTACATGGGGGACATTTGTCCTCGCTGTGGCATGAATGAAAAACTGGAAGTGAAAAAATGAAAGAAATAAGTTATTGGCATTTAGCAAAAAAGCATCCCAGTAAAAATAAATATTCTTATTGAATTGAAAATGTCAACACGTAGGATTGCTGAAAAGAAATTGTCGTTCCCTAGTAAGAACAGTTTTCTTCCTGCGTCATTTTTTATGAAGGTTAGACATGACGAAAATTATATTTACAGGAAGCACTATTCAAAAAGGTTAACTCTCCCATTCACATGTCTATGTCAGCAGCTGGATTTACACACACAGTAGCGGTGTTGATATTCTTGCAATTTAGCATTTTTATTTTTGTTACCACCACTTTACTCCGAATCATTTGACCAATTCATGATTTTACAAACAGAACAAAAATGAGGGCTTACTTGACACGCGGCAAAACACACAAAATTTGAAAGCAAATAAAAGTATTTAGCTCTAGACACCTCATACCATCTTTTTGTAGTTGCTCACACAAGAACATTTTTAAAATGAACAAATTAACAATTTTCCTTACACCGTTGTCAAGGAATCTTAAACTTACAGTTGTTAATTACAGTGCTGGACAATTTCCAATGTTTCTAGCACCTGTATACATCAAGCCTTCAGATCTTGAAGATAATTACAACCATCAAAGATCCGATTATATATTCGCTGTTTCTTTATGTCAACTAGAACTAATTAGAAAAAAGGATATTGCAGCAAGGGGAATAGTAATAAGAGTAACAACTGTAATGCTTTAGTGCTACTCTGGACAAGCAGCTATCGACCATAAACTCCTTCAGTATTTTAATGCAAGTATTGACTGGTGTAAGAGGTGAGCAGAATAAAGAGGGGAACCAAAATGAAAAGAAAATGTATTCAACTGCTCATTAATTTTTTTTAAGCAAGCTACATCCAAATGATTACACCCAGGCTTAAATGTCTGTCCTAATGGATTCAAAGTGGTTATCGTGGATGGCCTACCTGGATGGTCACACTCGTGCTGTCTTGTGCAAGAGTTTTTACACTCTGGAGGCCTGGTGCCACATGGTACTGGAGGGTAAATAATAGACTCCCCACAATAGCAAGTAAGCTCATCAAAACCTTAAAGAAAGGAAAAGGACTTAAAATGGCAACTGATATTTTCTACATTCAACTAAAAAACTAGTCTTAAAGTACATTGGGGCACGTTTACTATTCTGGTCTAAAAGTTAAACAATGTAAACTTAGGGTGTCTAAGGGTATGTTGACATGGCATAATTGCGGGGCGTAATTACGCCCCGCAATTACGCTGGGACTTCGGGAGCTCGCTCCAACTCTTGCAGGGCGGGGGGCCGTCAGCGCGCCGGCCCCTTAGACATTCATTACTAGCAGCGCGTATTCACCGCTAGTAATTGACATGTCACTTATCTCCCCCACGGCGAATTGTGCGAGTGGGAAGAGGAGGCGTAATCCATAGTGTTCTATCAGAACTGTGGGTTACCGTAATGACTGGGACGTATCTCCCCGTATTGAGCACAGTATGGCGCGAAATACGTCCCAATTTAAGCCGTGTGAACATAGCTTAAAGGTGCATCAATGTTTTCACAGATGTTCATGGTGTATGATAAATCTGGGGTATTTAAGACATGAACAACTTGATTTAAGGCCACGTCTTCCTTGTCAGATGAACCACAGAAGTGTATATCAAGACAATAATAAATGTGACAATCCCAAGAAGCACCTAATTTTGCACATTTTATGACATTTCTGTAGCACCTCTGAGCCAATTCAGTCCTCCTGCATGTACTTTGCTGGTTTATTAACTATATAGAACCCTCTTCAATACAGCTTATAACATATACTTTCCCACTAGTTTTCAATTCTGAATTATAACTTGTGCCCGTGTTTTTTCTTTATTGTAGTAAAATATTCCTGAAATAGTTTATAATATTTAAAATAAAATGTATAATTTATAATATTTGTATTAAAATATTGTTTGTATCACAAAAAGTTGATTAAAATGCCAGTCATTTTCTTTTTAACCTACAATAGACTCCTCACAATAACAGATCTAAAGGATGTCATACTTCATAGGATTATCTCTAATCCATTACAAGTATTTGAGGAAAGCCTCCATAAACAACTGTGGTGTATTCTAACCATACCTTGCAGTCATCTCTAGATTCACCTGTTTTACAATTATTATGTCAGAGGGGAGAACAACCTACTAGTTTGCCAACAGTTTTGACAGTTCCCACGATGGCATGGATGATCACATCTGTGAAGTCCACAGTTGAGTTTATGACCACAAATTAAGGAGCACTTATGTTCTTTGTCCTGTGAAGCAATATAGTACATTGTATAAGATTATATTTTGTTGGATAATAAACAGAAATAAAAGCCTGTATGACACCATTATGTTACTTCTCAATTACTGACAAATCTTACTATTTAAATACAAACAGATCTTAAAACCTGTAACCATCTTAACCTCTTCAAAGCAGTGCTGCTGAAGTGCTGGTGGTGTTACTATTATGTACCACCGGCCCTTCGCTGTCAGTCTCTGAAGGATCTAGTAACAGACGCATGGGCTATTGCCAGATAGCTGCCCTAGGTGCTTAGTGTCCTATCAACCAGCTAACCAATCATGTTTGCACTAATTAGATGGTATTTAGAGGCTTTGTCTAAAAATATATTGTATTTTATGAGCTTTCATTTCTTCAAATTTAAAAGAAATTGAGATAAAATAATACAGAAATAAAGAGGCTCACAAAGGAGTAAACTGATGGCAAATAGTTTCACATGAACAATGTATCATTTTCAAACAGTACATAATATCAAAAGAATATAGAAAAAAACAATGAGACACAACGGACAAACCTTTAGGCCTGGTTCACACGGCTTATTCAAGCCGTAATTGCGGGACGGATTTCGCCCGCAGTTACGGCTTGAATAAAGGGCGGGACGGGGGAACTGCCCGCCGGCGCCATAGACAATGCAATAATGTGCATGTCACTTTCTCCCCCCCGCGGCTGAATCCATAGTTCTCTATGAGAACTGTGGATTACCGTAATGACTGGGACTGATGGGAGCCGTACTGCAGCGCAAATACGGCGCGCAGTACAGCTCCAATCCGCGCCCAAATAAGCCGTGTGAACGAGGCCTTAGGCTATGTTCACACGACAATAACTGCGGGGCGTATTTCGCCCGCAATTACGCCGTGTGCTCGGGAACGGGACGGCAGCTCGCTGGCCCCATAACCATTCATTATTCATGGAGCGTATTTGCCGCTAGTAATTCACATGTCACTTATCTCCCCGCTCACCGTATTGTGCGAGCAGGGAGAGGAGACGTAATCCATAGTTCTCTATGAGAACTGTGAATTACCGTAATGACTGGGACGTATCTCACCCCGTATTTAGCACAGTACGGCGCAAATTACGGGGCGAGATACGTCCCATTTTAAGCCGTGTGAACATAGTCTTAAAGGGAATCTGTCTCCAATTTTATTTTTTTGAACTTATTAAAACAAGACCTTGATACATATTCTTTTCTTCTTAGCCTTTTTATTTTCTGATTGTAGATTTCTCTATTCAGCCGTCTATATATGATTGTGGGGACAGCATTCTTGGCTGCACTGCTTTAACAGCAGTCAGAGAGATACTTTACGGCAGCTTCATGCACATAGGAGCCTTAAGACGGACTCAATCCCACTGACTTCTATAGGAGTGTTTTTTTAGGCATGCTGTGTGACCTGGGAAAAAGTCAATGTGCAGGTAGGAGGAGCTAACATTGGTGTCTCCTTTCAGTTTGACCCAGCTTGTGCGGATAATGAGCAGACTACTGAAAATCTCTCTCCACAGAACAGGAAGTGTTAGACTATTAGGCTTAGTGGCCAAAGTGAAAACTGCAGGACTTAGGAATTAAAAAAAATAAATAAAAGTGATATGAAAAATAAAAAAAAAAGACAAAAAATACATAAAAACGTGTTTAACAAAAACGTGAGTTAAACAAGTCATTTTTTTGATAACACATTCCCTTTAAGTGTCGAATTATCATAAACAGACAAACTAGAGGCACTAAATGTACCTTACAAAAAACAGGACCTAAAAGAAGAAAAGGAGAAAATAAAATGGAAAAAAAAAAGATAAAAAAAAAAAAAAAGATAAAAAAAAAAAACAGAATAAAATGAATGAAAGAGAATCTTTAAAAAAGGCATGGTGAACTCACGGAAACCCAGTATGACCCCCAAGTGGTGCTCAGGCGCAACTGCCCAAAAAGGAGAAGGCATAAAAATGAAGCCAGATACAACGTGAAGGGTGAATCCATAAATAATTAAAATCAAGTCAAGTATGTGAGATATAGCGGAGCGATCAAATAGAACCAAATTTTGTTGAATCGGTTTAATTGTGTGGGAGTCTGAGGTACTAGTTCTTCCATTCTTTGAAAAAAAGTTAATTTTTGCATGCCAATCCTCAATAGATGGAGGAATAGAGGATCTCCATAGTCGAGAGATGACTGTTTTAGCAGCCTGGATCAAAAGTTTAAAAAGAGACTTTCTATACTATGAGATTTAGTGAAGACCCAAAACCATTTGCTTGGGTTCTCAAAAGTGCTCGGCATTTGATAGTTCTT
Organism: Phyllomedusa bahiana; assembly: GCA_025379985.1. NCBI lineage: Eukaryota > Metazoa > Chordata > Amphibia > Anura > Hylidae > Phyllomedusa > Phyllomedusa bahiana. The sequence continues at coordinate 40,618 of JAODAL010005981.1, read as the reverse complement.
TAGTGAGAGAAGTAGGACTACAATATCCGTACTTACCATGAGTACTTGTAAATTCATATTCATTAGGACACTGAAGTTACTGATTGCCAAATGGTACAGCTAAATGAAAACTGGCTGTACTCATTAGATAAACATCAGTGGAATCCACTGATTTTGACAAAACTAGAGGACCCTCTAAAGCAGGCATCCTCAAACTGTGGCCCTCCAGTTGTTGGGAAACTACAACTCCCATAATTCCCACTGTTATGGATTATATAAATGCATGATGGGAGTTGTAGTTTCCCAACAGCTGGAGGGCCGCAGTTTTAGAATGCCTGATCTAAAAGGGTATGAAGTCCTCACTCTTCCCCAACAGGTAAAAGAAGGTTACTGGTCTTGTTGGATTTTAATATGTCTGATCCTTTGTAAGTATGGAAAATAAGCCACTGCTAGAGGCAACAGCTCATCTCCTCTCCCTATGAAACACCTAAAGTAACCCTCATTGTCTATCAAAGCTAGTCACATAATTCGAATATAAAATCAAACCAGATCTAGTAGGCGTTCTATGCCATGAAACACAAGGAACTCACCACACAGCAAATCTCACTGCATTTATGTCGGCCACACTGACGTTTCTTGTTACAACGCTTGTCACAGATGAATGTAGATCTTCTATAGTTGGAGAAGCAGAAAAAAAAACAAAATTAAGGTTTTTGAAATCTTTGATACCAATTACAAATAAAGGCCTCTCGTCGCCGACTTCTTCCAGTTGATATGCATAATGAGACAAATGAAAATGCAAGAGACACGCTAATAACTAACTACACTTATTTTTGGCCAAAATCCCTGTAAGGACTATAGAAAAGAGTTTGCCCTCCAGATGATTTCCTGCAGGCCACCTGTAAATTTGACATCAAGGGCCAAAACTACTGCTCAGAAGTCAGGCCCTTTTGTGACCATAGTAGGTGAATCCTGCTCAATGGCAGACAATTCCTGAAGTCATGTCACATAAGTGCCAGGGAAAGTGAAGGTCAATGGGAGCCAGCACATGGTGTTTTATAAATACGCGCTGGCCAGCGCATACTTCTAAAGCACCCGGCGTCTAGCGACGCGCGCAGTATAGTACTGGCCGCATGACCAGTATACATGCCTAACATTACCCAATTATCTACTAGGCATGCGCTTTAGCCAGCACTTCTAAACAGAAACAACAAACAGCCCAACCCCGAACAGCACACTATTATGTACAATCACACATTTCGATTGTGGAGGGCAGTAGGCAGCTCCAGTATAGAAATGCTGTAGATAATTTTCTGTTGGGCATCTGCACTAGTCAGGAAGACGTCACTACTTTACTGAAGCTGCCCACCGCCCGCCCTGAACACAGTGTCACACTACGTTCGGGGAGGGCAGTGTGCAGCTACAGTATCAAAGAGTCAGCCTGCTGGGCGTGCATGCCCAGTTCATAATTAACTGCTGGGATGCCAGTGCTAATATACTGTAAACGCTCAAGAACTGTAGTAGTTGGAATAGATGACGTTCCCAATGGAGGGTCAATGGATTAAACACCCAAACGGAAAGTCACCACTTCCAGCCCTAAAAATAATAGTATAGAAAAGGTTAAATCACACGAAATCTTTTATAAATGTAAATTCAATAAACACTGCAATAGTGATTGTAATGAGCTTAAAAAAATAAATGAATTGAACAACCCCTTTAAAACATTAAGCTATGTACCTTCATTTTGTATCAGTGCACAAGGAACTTCCTGCAGAAGAAATAAACAAAAAAACAATAACACATTTGAAACATATGCCATTCTGGGATATCTCAATGGATATAAACTTCTAAACAAAGCACCGTTATGGCTTTATGAGGAGTTGATACAGTAAAAACTAGACTTAGCAGTTTCTATAAAGGAGGTTAAGTTCTAGACTGGACCACGGTAATGCTGTGGATATTATTTATCTATAGTGGGGAAAATAAGTATTTGATATGCTGGCTATTTTGCAAGTTTTCCTACCTACAAAAAAACGGAGAGGACTATAATTTTGATTGTACACGTTTAGGTACACTTCAAATGTGAGGGACAGAATCTAAAAAAAAAAAAAAAAAAAAAAAAAGGGCATTTTATTATTACATGAAGTATTTGATACAATAGAAAAACTGAACTTGAATATTTTGTACAGAAACCTGTGTTTGCAGTTACAGAGGTCAGATGTTTCCTGTGTTTGCACACACTGCAGCAGGGATTTTGTCCCACTCCTCCATACAGATCTTTTAGGTTTCGGGGCCGTCACTGAGCTACTGCTGAGTTTCAGCACCCTCCAAAGATTTTTGGTTTGGTTCAGGTCTGGAAACTGGCTAGGCCACTCCAGGACCTTGAAATGCTTCTTAGAGAGCCACTCAGTTGTCCTGGCTGTGTGTTTCGGGTCATTGTCCTGCAGTAAAAACCATCTTTAATGCTCTTACTGAGGGAAGGAGGTTGTTGGCCAAAATCTTCCGATACATGGACCCATCCATCCTCCCTTCTATGTAGTGCAGTCGTCCTGTCTTCTTTGCACAAAAGAACCTCCGAAGAAGGAGGTTTCCACCTCCAAGCTTCACGGTTAGGACGGTGGTCTTGGGGTTATACTCTTTCTTCTTTTTCCAAACATGGCGAGTGGAATTGATACCAAAAAGTTCTATTTTGGTCTCATCTGACCACAAGACCTTCTACCATGCCTCCTCTGGGTCATCCAGATGGTCATTGGTGAACTTCAAACGGGCCTCGACATGTGCTGGTGTGAGCAGGGGGATCTTGCGTTACCTACAGGATTTTAAAACATGACGGCATAGTGCGTTACTAACGGGAATCTTTGAGCCTGTGATTCCAACTCTATTTAGGTCATTGACCAGGTCCTCCTGTGTAGCTGGGCTGAATCCTGACTTTTCCCAGAATAATCTTTAACCTATGAGCCGAGATCTTGCATGGAGCCCCAGACCAAGGAAGGTTGAAAGTCATTTTATGTGTCTTCCATTTTTTAAAAACTGCTCCAAAAGTTATTGCCTTCTCATCAAGCTGCTTACCTATTGGCCTGTAGCCCATCCCAGTCTTGTGCAGGTCTACAACTTTTTCCCTGACATCCTTAGAAAGCTCTTTGGTCTTGGCCCCGGTGGAGAGGTTGGAGTGTGACTGAATTTGTGGACAGGTGTCTTTTATACAGGTAACGAGTTCAAAGAGGTGCAATTAATACAAGTAATAAATGGAGAGTAGGAGGGTTTCTTAAAGAATAACTAACAGTTCTTTGTGAGACCGAAGTCTTGCCTGTTGGTAGGTGATCAAATACTTATTTCATACAATAAAATGTAAATTATTTAAAAATCATACAATGTGATTTTCTGGCTTTTTTTTCTGAATTCTGTCTCACCGCTGAAATGAACCTACGATAAAAATTACAGACTTTTCCATTCTTTGTAGGTCGGAACACTTGCAAAATCACCAGTGTATCAAAAACTTATTTTCCACACTGTAGATTTCTCAAAAGCATTTGACAGCTGAGCCTGGGAGAAAACGTGTAAATGTGTTAACTTGGCTGATAGTGATAGTAGACAAAGGGTTGCTATGGATAGCACATTAAGGCTTTTACTGTCATAACTACTGGTGGGGTTTGAATGGGTCAGTATTGGGCCCTCTTTTTTAAATATGTTTATTAATTACATGTAGAAGACTTGCAGTAGATTTTCAATATTTGTAGATAATACAAAGTTCTGTAAGATAATCAACACAGAAGGATATAATAATACAGAGGGTTTTTATAGAAGTTGCAAGCTTGAGTGGAGAAATGAAAAATGACGTTCAATGTAAGTTAATGTAAGGTTCCACATGGGGTGAAGAAACAAGATAAATAATCACAAACTAAATAGTATAATACTGGGCAAAAGTAGACTTGAGGACCATGGTGGAAAGTAATTTCCTGGCCAGTGCCAGGAATCTGCAACCAATGCAAAAAAAAATAAATCACAAGATCCATCAAAAGAGGCATACAGTGCCTTGCGAAAGTATTCTGCCCCCTTGAACTTTTCAACCTTTTGACATTTCAGGCTTCACAAAAAAATTAAAATTTTATATCTTTAGGTTTGAAGAATCGACAACAAGTGGGACACAATTGTGAAGTGGAACAAAATGTATTGGTTATTTTAAACTTTTATAAAAAAATAAAAAACTGAAAAGTGGGGTGTGCAAAATTATTCGGCCACTTTTCTTTCAGTGCAGAAAACTCACTCCAGAAGTTCAGCGAGGATCTCTGAATGATCCAATGTTGTCCTAAATGACTGATGATGATAAATATAATCCACCTGTGTGTAATCAAGTCTCTGTATAAATGCACCTGCTCTGTGATAGTCTCAGGGTTCTGTTTAACGTGCAGAGAGCATCATGAAGACCAAGGAACACACCAGGCAGGTCAGTGATACTGTCGTGGAGAAGTTTAAAGCCGGATTTGGATACAAAAAGATTTCCCAAACATTAAACATCCCAAGGAGCACTGTGCAAGCGATCATATTGAAATGGAAGGAGTATCAGACCACTGCAAATCTACCAAGACCCGGCCATCCCTCTAAACTTTCATCTCAAACAAGGAGAAGACTGATCAGAGATGCAGCCAAGAGGCCCATGATCACTCTGGGTGAACTGCAGAGATCTACAGCTGAGGCGGGAGAGTCTGTCCATAGGACAACAATCAGTCGTACACTGCACAAATCTGGCCTTTATGGACAAGTGGCAAGAAGAAAGCCATTTCTCAAAGATATCCATAAAATGTCTTGTTTACAGTTTGCCACAAGCCCCTGGGAGACACCAAACATGTGGAAGAAGGTGCTCTGGTCAGATGAAGCCAAAATCCAACTTTTTGGTCACAATGCAAAACAATATGTTTGGCGTAAAAGCAACACAGCTCATCACCCTGAACACACCATCCCCACTGTCGCACATGGTGGGGGCAGCGTCATGGTTTGGGCCTGCTATTCTTCAGCAGGGACAGGGATAGATGGTTAAAATTGATGGGAAGATGGATGTAGCCAAATACAGGACCATTCTGGAAACAAACCTGTTGGAGTCTGCAAAAGACCTGAGACTGGGACGGAGATTTATCTTCCAACAAGACAATGATCCCAAACATAAAGCAAAATCTACAATGGAATGGTTCACAAATAAACGTATCCAGGTGTTAGAATGGCCAAGTCACAGTCCAGACCTGAATCCAACCGAGAATCTGTGGAAAGAAAACTGCTGCTCACAAAGGCTCTCCATCCAACCTCACTGAGCTCCAGCTGTTCACAAACGCTCTCCATCCAACCTCACTGAGCTCCAGCTGTGCGCCAAGGAAGAATGGGCAAGAATTTCAGTCTCTCGATGTGCAAAACTGATAGAGACAAACCCCAAGCGACTTGCAGCTGTAATCGCAGCAAAAGGTGGCGCTACATGTATTAACTTAAGGGGGCTGAATAATTTTGCACGCCCCACTTTTCAGTTTTTTATTTTTTACAAAAGTTCAAAATATACAATAAATTTCGTTCCACTTCAGAATTGTGTCCCACTTGTCGTTGATTCTTCACAAAAATGTTTTAATTTTATATCTTTATGATTGAAGCCTGAAATGTGGCAAAAGGATGAAAAGTTCTAGGGGGCCGAATACTTTCACAAGGCACTGTAGATGGCTGGCAAAAACTCAGTTTTGTCTCTACATAAATCACTAGTGAGGCCACACACGAAGTATTGTATACAGTTGTGAATACTGGTGTATGAGAAGAAAATAGCTGAGCTGGAGTGGGAACAGAAGATGACGACCAAGCTGGTAGATGGCAGTACCAAGACAGGTCATTAAATTTCCGATTATTCAGCTTTGGAGAAAAAAAAAAAAAAAAAGACAGCTTAGTGGGGATTTAATTACAAGATACAAATGTGTGAGTGGACAGGACAGAGATCTCATGTGAGGGTCATTCCATGTCAAGTGAACCAATGATTTTTACCCTTATATTTTTAATTCTTTTGAGATTTTATTTGGTAGTAGAGAATACAAAATAATTCTGAGTAGTATTCTCAGAATACAAAATGTGAAAAGAAAATTCCAGATTTTTTTTTTTTAATTGATTTTCAAAGTTAGGAAAAAGTGCGAATTTCGGTGCTGCCTGCCTTTACATTTCTCTTCATAACTCAGACTAGACAAAAGATAGAGAAACAAAATAAACACCATTCTACTCAGAACTGTACAGGCTTTCACCACATATGTCAAAAAAGAGTATCTTCATTAATATTTTACCCATGCGAACACAAAATTTTAAAACGCATTTCCGAAAAAAAAAATTTAATTTAAAAATTTCCAAAAATGCACATGTGCCTTCTATGCCTCTAGCCACATCTGTACAAAAATTCAAGTTGGGATCGCGATGGGATCATATTTAAAAATATAACTATTTCAGTGTCAATTTGAAAATCTTGAATTCAGAACTGTTCAGCTTGTGGTCTAAAAGTGTGGGGTCTATATTTACCAAGTAATCCATGATTTTTAGATACTATTGTATTATTTTATTATGTTACAGCTTAGAAGCAGGAGAGGACAGAGGAGAAAGCTTTGTTAGGGCTCAAACTGAGAATGAACAGAGGTATACAGTGAATGCAGAGCAGATAACAGGCTCGCAGCTCTGTCAATCATGTGAAGTATCTGCCCACCGCAGATAGTAAGGGTATGTTCACACTGCGTCTTGTGTCTGTGTGAACATCCGCTTTTGTGATGCGTGTCTGGGTCCGTCTGAACAAACCCCGACACGCATCTAACAATTGGCAGTGTGTTTAACACTGCCGGCAATGAGAAAAACGTAGCGGCATTCACATGAGTGGTTGCCAATGTGTATTCGCAATGCGTCTGTCCGATGTGTCTTTCGGATGCGCTCCAAAAAAATGACATGTCAGTGACATGTCAACCCTAAGACACAGCTTCAGAGCTTTCATGTCCTGACATTTTCACTCTTGAACAAACCGTAGTCTTTACACAGACATCAAGGGAGTCTGTGTGCTTCAATATTGGTGAGTGTGTTCGGTGCTGCAGGCTGGCTACTGTACTCTCCAAAGATTGTGAAAATGAAGTAGAATGGACTTTTTTGCGTCCTTCTGGTACAGCGCCATCCTTTGTGTATCCAAGAAAACCAGACATTTTAAAAAAGTTAACAAAAATCAGATATTAACTGACAGATAACCATGACCGGCCGTACATACTCTTTGACGCAAAAGGAAATGGCCATTGCTAGTAAGCGCTTATGTACAAGATTACATTTCACCCACTAGAAGTGAAAAATTGATGATAAAAGGCCAGTTTAAAAACGCACTATTAATTGTTTGATTAGTTCATATTTTATAGAACGAGGATTTAACTACTGTACTATTCTTAAACACTTCATAAATTACATGTTTAGTGATATAATAAAAAAAATTGTTACATGTATAAATAGGTGTTAAAAATATTGGTTATTTTAATCTTGTTTAGAACATATAATTAGGATGAGACTATTTAGAAAATCACACTTGAGGATATGATCACCTTTTTTTCCTTTTGGTTTGTTCAATGAATTCAGGTTGAAAATGCCGAGCAAGTTGTGTTATGATGATTAAAATGTATTTATTCTGGCACTTATGGTTTTTGTTTTTAGTGTTTCTTTATTGCTGCATATAAATGTTGAATTCAATAAGTTGTAATTTGAAAAGAAAAATGAAAGAAACTCGCACAAACATAAAATCAGGTGATTCAAGGCTTAAAAAAAAAAAAATAGAAAAGTCTGATGTCCCAAATTTAATCCCTGTACAAATACAACCAAGAACACAAGTAACGCACATGCATTTTTTCACAATATTAAAACACACGTTTTTTTTTCACAATTGCGCATCAAAATGTAATTTGATTTCTCCAAAACAAAATATAAAGAAACATAGTCTTGTGATAGTCTATGTCTTCATAGTCAAATGAAAGCCGGTACTGTTCTGAGAAAAATGATACTTCTCCCACCTCTTTATCTTAATTCTAGCCCGAGATATGATAAAAAAAAATTTAAATTCACACCAAGCCAAAATTTGCGCTTTCAAAACTTTAGAAGTCTGTAAAAAATTAACCGATGAAGTACAAAATTCAAAACTTTTAATTTGTAATTAACTAAAGTTGTACTTCATAAAAATAAAAAAATCTAGAGACATCAGGTAAAAAAAAAATATTCATATTTGGATCACTTGATATGGAATGATCGGTGATCTTTTTAATACCTTTAACCATGACATGCAGTTATGAGCGTTCCAATATAGGTTTCTTAGAATACTGAATCCAAAGGAGCTATTCCTAGAGTGGGGTCAGGTTATATGATTCATTGGATGCATTCAAAGCATATACAATGAAGGAAATGATTATTTGATCCCTTGCTGATTGTGTAAGTTTGCCCACTGACAAAGACATGAAGTGTCTATAATTTTAAGGGTAGGTTAATTTTTAAGAGATAGAATATCCAAAATAAAATCAAGAAAATCACATTGTATAAAATTATAAACATTTCATTTTGCAGTGAGAAATAAGTATTTGATCCCTCTGGCAAACAAGACTTAATACTTGGTGGCAAAACCCTTGTTGGCAAGCACAGCAGTCAGACTTTTTGTAGTAGATGATGAGGTTTGTGCACGTCAGGAGGAATTATGGTCCATCAGATCACCTCTAAATTATTAAGATTTTTAGGCTGTTGCTTGGCAACTCAGAGCTTCAACTCCCTCCATAAGTTCTCTATGGGATTAAGGTCTCGAGACTGGCTATGCCACTTCATGACCTTAATGTGCTGCTTTTTTGAGCCACTACTTTGTTGCCTTGGCTGTATGTTTTGGGTTATTGTCTTGCTGGAAGACCCAGCCACGATCCATTTTTAATGTCCTGTCGGAGGGAAGAAGGTTGTCACTTAGGATTTTACGGTACATGGCTCCATTCATTCTCCCATTGATGCCGTGAACTAATCCTGTGCCTTTAGCAGAGAAACACCCCCAAAACAATGTTTCCACCTCCATGCTTGACAGTGGGGACGGTGTTCTTTGGGTCATAGGCAACATTTCTCTTCCTCCAAACACATTGAGTTGAGTTAATGTCAAAGAGCTTAATTTTTGTCTCATCTGACCACAGCACCTTCTCCCAATCACTCACAGAATCAGCCAGGTGTTCAGTGGCAAACTTCACACGGGCCTGCACATGTGCCTTCTTGAGCAGGGGGACACTGCAGGATTTTAAGCCATTACGGTGTGTTACCAATGGTTTTCTTGGTGACTGTGGTCCCAGCTGCCTTGAGATCATTTACAAGTTCCCCCCATGTAGTGTTAGGTTGATCTCTCACCTTCCTCATAATCAAGGATACCCCACAAGGTAAGATGCATGGTGCCCCAGATCAATGTCGATTGACAGTCATTTTGTATTTCTTCCATTTCCTTACTATTGCACCAACAGTTGTGTTCTCCTTACCCAGCATCTTACGTATGGATTTGTAGACCAATCCAGCTTTGTGCAGGTCTCTGATCTTGTCCCTGACATCCTCAGAAAGCTCTTTGGTCTTGCCCATGTTGCAGAGGTTTGAGTCTGACTGATTGAGTCTGTGGACAGGAGTCTTTTATAAAGGTGACTATTTAAGACAGCTGTCTTTAATGTAGGTAACAAGTTAATTAGGAGCGTGTAACTGGTCTGTCGGAGCCAGAACTCTTATTGCTTGGTAGGGGATCAAATACTTATTTCTCTCAGCAAAATGCAAATAAATTTATATAAAATTTATACAATGTGATTTTCTGGATTTTATTATGGATATTCTAATCTCTCAATGTTAAAATTAACCTACCCTTAAAATTATAGGCTGATCATGTCTTTGTCAGTGGGCAAACTTACACAATCCGAACGGGATCAAATAATTATTTCCTTCACTGTAGGTATGGAAACACCACAGGCTTCATACTGCTGTTCTATCTGGAGATGTCCAATATAGATTACTTTTAAGATTGGTTAGGAAATGTGGGCAACAATTAGCAATGACAAACATTAAAAAAAAGGAAAAAAAAGGCTGTAAATCAATTACCTTTGTTTTAAAGCCACACCGGCAGGATACGTTAGATGTACGAGAGCAAGGGCCACATTCTCCTTCATGACAGAGATTTTCACAGGTGTGAATGAAGTCTGTTACGACATACAAATACATTCTTGTTTTACTACAATAACACATGTCGAAAAATGTAATAAAAAGTGAATTTAAATTAAAAAACATACAGAAGCCTGTATATAAAGTGAAATTTGCAGAAATCCTAGATGTTAAAGGGGTTGTCTCGCTACAAAGATCAGCTTTCAAATTGTAGGGAACACTAAAAGAAGATGTTTTCCAAATATATTGCATTGTTCATCTTTTTTGTTAAGGAGCTACAAGTGATTTTATCACCTTCCTGGCTCTATCTAGTTCCCCAAGTGACCGACCTGTGTACTTCTCCCCCCTGCTGTTCTATCTGATAGCATGGAGTGAAGTCATCACACAGGTCTAGGCAGCACAGAACTCCAGACAATGACAGCTTGTTTTTATCTGATCTTTCAGACAAAAGACTAATTACTCTACAGTTTACATTAGCTGAGAAGCTTCTCCTGTCCTGGTAGAAGGTAATTTATTTAACCTAGACTGATAAACAGAGAAGTCTGAATACATGGAGCTCACATGCTAATTACAGATAGCTTAACCAGGAAGACAGAGAAACCAGCATTACTTCATTCACGCATACTATGAAACTCTGAGATGAGACAACCCCTTTAAGTACTGTAGTAAAAAAAATGTTGGCAATAGAAAAATCAATCTATTTTTATCAAATTGGTTGCATATGAATATTCATTAGACAACTATCTACTGCAGTTTTGAAATACAGAACTGTACTTGCAGATTCACTACAGAGTACTGGTGAATGTGATTGGTCAAAACCAATTAGACAAAACCACTAATGCTACTCCCAAAAAGTTAGGGATATTTGACTTCTGGGTGAAATTTATAGAAAACGTAAACATTTCACACTACAGTGATATTTTATCCTAAAATTCGGCCATTTAAGTCATGGCTGGCAATGTTGATTTTCTCATCTCAAACAATTTAATTAAACAAAAGTCAACAGTGGAGGATTTTTAACCCACAAAAATGTCAGTGTCTCAATTTTGTGTCTGTACCCTTTGGATCAATTACGCTTGACAACAAGGTTCTCCAAAAAAAAAAGTTGAGCTATTGACTGCGGAGGCCTGGCTCCACTTTTTTTAAAAAAGGTGCCCAAGGTCGGGAGTTCAGGGGCACCGTTCGGTTTAAAATTGTGACTCAGCTGATTCCACAAGTTTTCTAGGGGGTTCAAGTCTGGAGAAAGTGCAGGCCACTCCACTTGAGGTAACCCAGTCTCCAGCAGCCGTTCCCTAATGAGGTGATCTCGATGAGCTGGAGCATTGTCATCCATGAAAATGAAACTAGCCCTGTGTTGTTCATGCAGTGGTACAGTGACTGGACTAATGATGTTGTACAAGTAGTAGAGGCTTGTCCCTGTACCATTCACAAAGTGCAGGACAGTTCTGTAATGGCTAGACACACCTGTCCACACTGTAACACCACCATCACAGGCTTGTCTGGTGACAACAGGGACTGATGCATAGTGCTCTCTTGATGTCTCCAGCTTTGTTGGCGGAGATCAGTTCTCCTCAGAGTGAATCAATGTCCATCATTGAATAGCAATGAGGACCACTGGTCCCTCATCCAGCGTAAATGCTCTATGGCCCATGCAAGACGATGATGCCTGTGCCTGGTGGTGTGGCCAGGACGTCTAGCACACAGACCACGCTGATGTAAGTGGTTACCAATGGTCTGACATGACACTTGGTCGTCTCTAATCTCCTCTAAATGTGCCAGTTTCTCAGGGTATTGTTTATAATAAAGCGGTCGTCAGTGTGTGATGTAGCCAAAGGACGGCCACTTCACTGCCTTGCTGTGACTCTTCCAGTCTCCTGTATCTATGTTGCAACCTGCTGATGACACTCTGACACACTGCTCTTAGATGGAGGTGGCCACTGAGCTTATCCTGCTTGAAGCCTCGCAATGACGAGATACTGTTGATCAACTGTAAGGTATTGACTTGGTCTTGTGATATCAAAATGTGATAATGATGAAGAGGCCTGTTTAAAGTAGTTGTATCATTACATTAAATGGTCTTCAGAATAAGGGGACAGTGAAAACAAGCAACTTTGCAATTGGATGTCATTTGCAAAGCTGTCTTGTTTTTACAGTCTGTCTTATCTTCGTTTTCTGTAAACACTGTTCCCCAGTGCCGGTCGGATTCCACCTCTTTCATTCCATTGGCTGACGGCTCTACCAATTTACATTGTCTGTCCCCCGGTCGTATTTACGGGAGCGTGCATTCCTGCCTCTCTCACTCAGAATAAGGGGCTGGCAACATTACACTCTGCACAGCCAGCAGCTGCACAGTAAGGGCATGTCCCCACGGCACGGGTTGTCGGGACGGTTTTTCAGGCGGTTTGCGGTTTTGCAGACCGCCTGAAAAACCGGCCGAAAATGAGCATAATGGGCTCCTATGGAAAACTCATGCATCAGTCCCCACTGCACAGGTTTTCCATCCGGCGGTTTTTCCACCGCCGGTAAAACATTCTACAGCACAATCTTCCGTCCGGTTTTCGGACGGTATCTGTGCTTGTGAATGTGAAGGGGGAGGGCTTTTCTCCGCTCATCGGTATTTGTCCTCTGCCGTGGGAATGCACCCTGGGAATGCACCCTAACACTGCAGCTGCTTCTACAATCAGAAAACAGCAAAATTGTGCTTGTAAACATAGAAGGGACACAGATCTGTGCTGCTCTGGATGAGTTCATAGAAGACTGGATTCAACTGTAACAAACCTCCAGCTGTGAGAGGGGAAGAGATCAGTGCTCTGAGTTCATAAAAAGACTGTCTAGACTGAATGCAGGGCTTTGATATGTAAACAAACAGCTCTTACAATATAAGACTGCATAGGGAGAGGAACGACACAGTGACATGTGTACTCAGAAAGAGAGGGGGGGGGGGGGTGGGAGAGCACACTGACTCTGGAGGGAGCACGAACAGTGAAGGGGAGGATGATGTCATCCCGCTTCAGTTAAGAAAAAAACCCCCAGCTGGGGGGGGAAGAAAACACCCTGGATTTTAGGAACTGAGAAACTGAAAGTACAAGGAAAAAACACAAACGATGAATCGATAAACCCCTTTTAAATCCAATTCAAATTGATCACCTAAAGTATTGGGGCGATTCAGGGGTCAGAAAATGTTGGGAATTTTTTTCATTAGCTCCTTGTTAGGGAAAAGCAATTTGTGCAAAAAGTACTTAAATATTGAACAGTTGGATGTGTGAATTCTAAGGTTAAGAGATGGACTCATTTAGTTCGATAAAAAAAAAAAAAAAAAGTTCAAAGAAATTTTATGTTCATCCTGAAATTTCAAACCAAAAAAAAAAAAATATATCTACTTTTTTGGATTGTATGTTAAAAAGAAAACTTAGGATGATAGTCCCACAGCCCAAACCACAATGGAAAAAGGAGTCTAATGGACAAGCTATTTACAATGTGTGGGTAAAATCATGATAAACACTGGTGCATCACAATGGAACAAGTATCCAGATAATAAGATAGAAAAGTAAATGAATGTAAAAATGGATTGAAAGGTGATCCATTTAGTGACTCTGGTACAAGAACCAAGTGTTGGTATATAAAAATAAAAGTTAAGGTTACCATGAGAACCACAAGGCAGAGGTTTTCCACAGGTCTTCCCACAAGATGGTATTGGATCAGTGCAGGTTTTTCTGTCCACACAGCCCAGCTCCAGTAATTTACTCAATGGTGTTTGTCCACAGGGGCAGAAACGCACAATCTGAGGAAGTCGCGGACAAGGCTGGCAAGGCTGTGGATGGCAGACTTCTGTACACCCATGTTTACCACAATTTAGTTTTCTATAAATGAACACATATGTTTTATCTTGTACAAATTAATATTTTCTAACACAATCATGGACTTATCTAAATAAAAACAAAATTAAATCAGTTGGCACTATAAGAAAGGTTCCAAATATTTTCAATACTTAGGCTGGCCCAAACAGGAAAAGTCAAATATTGGTAAATTTTCAAATTTACAATCCGCGTATTTTACACTCTGGCCCTTTCGGTTCAAGGGCTTTTTGGGGAATTTGGCGCCGTACTCCGTCCCGGATTTTGCGCTTCGTAGGGCGCCAAACCCCGTCCCGTCTTACGGTAATCCACGCTCTAGAGAACAGTGGAATCCCGTTTTTGCTTCCCCCGCTCGGCAAATTCCCCGCGGGGAGAAAGTGCATAAAAATTTTTATTTCGGCGGGGGGCCCGCGCCCGTAAAAATGCATTGTCTAGGGGGGCCGGGACCCGGCGCCCCCCCCCCGCCCCGGCCCCGCCCTTATTCCGGGGGATTTGTGACTAAAATACGGCTCACAAATCCGTGGGAATAAGCCGTGGAACACGCCTAAGGGTATTCCGGCCCGAAATTTTACGGAAAATTCATAGCTCCCCAGAAGAATAGGGATTACCCGCCAATCCCCGCGCTGCAATACGAAAGTATTGTAGCTGGGGAGAATTGACTTTGTCAATTGTTTTTGGTGATTTGCTACAAATCCCTGTCTATGGGGCCGGTCCCTGGCCCCCCCCCCCCCCACCCGTTTTGGGAAATTACACGTGTCAGCGCTGGTTCCAAAACAACTGGTTTTGCGGTGCATCACAGGCACCGCAGTAAGCGCGTGAACATCCAATGGTTTTTAGTTTCGGCACCCCCCCCCCATTGAATTGAACGTACAATAACGGTTTTCTGAGTGATTTTTGGCGAAAAAAAAATGTACATCTTGCAATTTTCTTATTTTTTTTATTTTTTTTTTAATTCCTTTTTTAAAACGGTCTGTTTTGGGAAACCCCCGTGTAACCCCCGAACTATTAGGCTATTTTTACGTCAATTTTTTTAAAAACGAAAAACCCTCAAAAAAAAAATTTCTTAAAAACCTTTTTTTTAAAATTTTTTTTTTTTTCAAATTTTTTTTTTAAAAATCAAAAAACCCTAAAAAGTCCTTTTGTAAATTAAAAAATTCGTTCTCCAAAAAATTTTTTTTTTTTTTAAAATTTTTAACCCCCCCCCCCCCGGGTTTTTTTTTTTTTTTTTTTTTTTTAATAAAAAAAATTTTTTGGGTTTTTTTTTTACGTGAGTAAAACGTAAAATTTTAAAAAAATTTTCCAAGACTTTTAAAAATTCCCCCTCTCATTCTAAAAAAAAATCCCATTCTCCCTTCCCCTTACCCCCCCCACCGCCCCTTCCCCCCCCCTTTTCTTTTAAAACTTTTAAAAAAAAGGGGGCAACCCCCCAAATTCAAACCCCAAAAAAAAAGACCACCCCCAAAAAAAAACAAAACAAAAACCCGGGTAAAAATGGTCTGGGGAAAAAGGGGCAAGGAAAAAAACCTTAATTTTTTTTAAAGACGTTTTTTCAAAAAATTTTAAAAAAATTTAAAATTTTTTAAGTTTAAAAAAAAAATTTAGGGAGGTTATCAAAGTTTTCCCAAGACCTTTAAATTTAAAAAGCTCTTTTCCCCCCCTTTTTCTTTTCCTAAATTTGGGGATTTAAAATGCCCATTTTTTTCAAAATTTTTTTTAAATTTACTCTGCCCTTTCGGCCAATTTTTCAATCTCAAATAAACTAGTCTTTTTCGGGGCCAAAATTCAGAAACTTTTAAAAAGATAAATTGGGAAAATTTTTACATTTTTTGAAAAGGGGCAAAGGGAACCGGGCCCTTTTTTTGCCCCATAATTCCAACCCTATGGTTCAATGATATATACACATACAAATGTGTGCCAAAACATTAACTTTACTTCTCACATACACACAAAAATGAGGTTGGTAAAACTTCAGCCAATTTCAGCAAGCTGGTGATCATACAGAAATTGAGGTTTGCAGAGAAAAGAAGGGTTGGACATACTTCATTTTAACGCTTGATTCTTTATTCCCCAAAGGAAGACAAGCTATCACGAGAAAAAAAATTGTATGTTCAGCTAAACCAAGCATTCATGTGTTGAGAATGTATGACCACCTTACAAGGTTTCAGAACAACTTATTCCAAAATCATCCAGAATTTAGATGTAGTTGGTTTCCCCTTTCCTGCTTTAACAGTCTCCCCTACGCTACAAGTGCTGCAACACATCTAAAGCGCAGCATACCATAACTTAGGGACCCAGTGATAACCATGCAAAGGAGACTGATAAGTAAAGAGAAAAGCATTTTTCCCTATTTTCTCTAATAAGATACCTTACTAAGTTTCTCAATTTTCTTGTACTGTGGATTTAGGGAACATAGTGGTGTAATTAGAGGTACGGAGTTAAAACAAAAATAAATAAAATTATATTGAAAAAAAAAAAAAAAAAGTGAATAATCAGTATCAGAAGCGTTGAAGCTTACTTGCCACACAGCTTTTGGCAGGAGAAGTTTCCAAAGCCATCATAGTTATCCTTGTCTGTTCCACATGACACATCACGAGAGCTGCCACCACAATAGCATGCTGAGCAGGATCCAAACAAAGAAATCACATAATTGTGAGATATCTCAGTTTAATTACACAGAATATACCACACAGCCTGAATTAGTCATTTTCAACACGTAAAATTATTTTTTCCTTTCATAACATATGTATAATATGTATTCCTTAATACAGCATTATCATAGAAATGTGTGTTATGGAATAGGAAAGTGTGTGATGTACAATATATCCCAGTGACCATGGATTGTTTATGTACACCCCCTCACCACAGATTATGTGTTTTCCCTGTCTACAAGCAAATTCAAGCATAATTTACTCCCGGTCATAAACCAATACCCATTATTGGGGGAGACAGGTTATCTCTAAACTGCAACTGTTGACAAAGGGCCTGGAGTTTCATCTACTTCACAGCATGGCAGAAGAGGGTCTGTCCATCCAACCATATCATCCCCCAAGCCACATCACAATGGCTCAATCATGGGACATACAAAATTAGGTATTCTTGTGCCTTCCCCCTAATTAACCGGTCAGGGACAACAAGTTACCCTAATGAGCTGATGGGGAGCTCTGAAACCTGAACAGATTGCTCAGGTTATAAAATATGTTTTCCAGAGAAAAACTGCGTTCACAGCTTGGCTTTCCGCCACTAGCCGAGCTGCATCCCAATTATTTTCGTACCCCAGGACAGACAATCCTCTACACAAGTGTTTGACGTTTTCTGTTATTTTATAACTGTATTGCTTGTATGTATGTCATCTTATTGTAGCTTTCTTTTTGTAACCACTGCACCTTTTCTCTATTAAAGCTTAAAACTTTAATAAGTTTGGCTCTTGTATGCTCTAAGAATCCACAGCCTTGATGAAAAGTGTTAAAACAGCAGTCACAGGGTTAGATTAGAGTGTTATAAACCTGCAAGTGCTACTGAGTGGTGTTTGTGGGTGATGGAGTACTTCCCTCCGATTGATTGAGGAAGGTGGGAGCGACATTTTTTGGGGGGCCTGAACTGTGTAGAGGTGTGATTTTGCCAATTTCCACCCTGAACAAAAGGGTGAGTCCCAAAAAATTTGATTTGGAAAAAAAAAATTAAAACCCCCCATCACATCCCCCATGTACGCGGGTAAGTGTATATGTGCCCACTTTCTTACATATTAAATTAACTCTGTATACTAAATCGTATAAAAAAGCAAACAAATTAATAGATACTTAAACTGAGTGAGTGCACACCACTTGCTAACAACATTCCAAAAAACGGTTAGGCATATGTAGCTGTATAAGGGTACGTTCACACTGGGCAAAACCGTAGCTAATTTGACAGCTCTTCTGCAGAGAAGTCTGAACTTCAAAGCCTGCACCAACTAGTGCAGATCTGGTCATGGACTTTATTTAACAAGAACTTCAATGCCTTCTCCCATTGACATCAATGTAGAAAAAAAATCTACAGAAAAAACTGCACTACTGTATTTGGTGCAGGTTTTGAAGCATGAATTTATCTCAAAAAAGTGAACTACCAAAAGCTACCTTTAACGCGACCAATTCTTTTCAGACCAGCAATGTAAATGACAGCACAGTAAATGATGGTGATAAAAAAGCAGTATATACACCATCATACTACATCATATGTGGAAAGATGGCTACGACTGTTTAAGGAAGATTTAATTTTAGCCATTTAACGCCAGTCAATACTGACTGTGATTTCACAATGATTTAAGAAGAGAAAAAAAAAAAAAGGGTGGGGAGGGGGGGGGGGGCGCGAGGGTTAGGGGGGAGTAGGATCCCCTTAAGCTCCTTGTCCTTCCATCACCCATGGTTAAATATTAAAATATGCCACCTAAGAAAGACCCCCATGACTTGCAGGGCTACTTTCTTGAGGGGAAAGTGTTTCTCTTTTTGGAGACTGACATTCTGTATAGTGAGTCCTAAAGGCTAGTCAACGTGCCTTGGGAAAAAATGTATGCAAAACACTTTCCTTCCGAAAGAAGAAAGCAGTTTCCCCTAGTGCCACCATTTTAGGTAGTACCCCAGTAAAACGTTTGGCCACTAAAAGATGAATGAGGATTCTTAGGCAAACCAGAATCTCTTAAAAAAAGGGAAAAAAAGCTATCCGTAGACAGCTGGCCTAAAAGACTCCATTTGCCATGATTATATCAAAATATTGTGTGTATGTATGAAATATTTTATATGTATATATATATATATATATATATATATATATACATATATATATACACAGATACCTATACACACACACATAGATATATCGCTGTGTGTGTGTGTGTGTGTGTGTATAGATATCGATATATCTATACCTATCCACACACACATCGATATATCTATACCTATACACACACATCGATATAACTATACACACACATCGATATATCTATACCTATACACACATACATCGATATAGATATATCGGTGTGTGTGTGTATAGATATATCTATACACACACACATATATATATCTATACACACACACATATATCTATATCTATACACACACACATATATCTATATCTATACACACACACATATATCTATATCTATACACACACACATATATCTATATCTATACACACACACATATATCTATACACACACACTATCTATCTATACACACACACACTATCTATCTATACACACACACACTATCTATCTATACACACACACCTATCTATCTATACACACACACCTATCTATCTATACACACACACACTATCTATCTATACACACACACACATACATCGATATATCTATACACACACACACATAGATATATCTATACACACACACACACATCGATATATCTATACACACACACACACATCGATATATCTATACACCCACACCCACATCGATATATCTATACACACACACACACACATCTATATATATATACACACACACACACATCGATATATCTATACACACACACACAAATATATATATATATACACACACACACACATCGATATATATATACACACACACACACATCGATATATCTATACACACACACACACATCGATATATCTATACACACACACACACATCGATATATCTATACACACACACACACATCGATATATCTATACACACACACACACATCGATATATCTATACACACACACACACACACGATATATCTATACACACACACACGATATATCTATACACACACACACACATCGATATATCTATACACACACACACACATCGATATATCTATACACACACACACATCGATATATCTATACACACACACACACATCGATATATCTATATCTATATATCTATCTATATATATATGCATAGAAATATACATCTATCGATATCTATAGATATTTTATATTTTACTGTATTACACTTCAATTTTAATGGCAGTGTTGATTTATATCAATATTACCTCTTATATACACTTGGCACTGTTTTTGATCATCATTGTTGTGTGTCCTTTGTTGTATATGCTGCTATATTTCACTAATTATTGTTATTTTATTGTCACTGATTACTAAATTACTGTGTATTTATATTGTGAGTTTTGCGCTAATTGTCACTTGAAAATGGCTCAGAGCCGAAACGTCGTTCTTGGATCATGTGGGAATAAATCACTTTTTCATTGCTTTGACTTTATTACCGTGCTTCAATTTTTTCTAATCATTATTGATTTTTGGAACTTTGCCAAGGTTCTATATTGCTGGTACCCCGCTGAAAATTGACTTTATGGATGTGCGGCTAGTTCTCCTGTTTGAGATTATATATATATATAAAAATAAAATGATACTGTACATCATACTAACGCCTAGAAAAGGGCCATATTCTTTGTGTGGAAGAGAAATGATGAGCAGCTCCACTCCATCCTCCTTGACTGTTCAGGGTGTGTGCAGTCTAACAAGCCTAAACAGGTGTTTGCTGTGAATAGCATCAGACAACAGCCTAATCCAATCATTGAGGGCTCTCTGCCCGGGGAAGAACAGGTAAGGCTGGCATGTGGAAGCAGGAATCACTGGTGTGACAAATGTTTGCTTTGAGGTGCTGGGCAGTGTGCCTTTTATCTGGGTAGTTAAGGAAGCTATGATGTGTAGATAGTGATCACATTACGTAGGGGGATTTTTATTGTTCTGCTGATGTGAATTGCTTTGCTTTATAAAGCTAGTTCAGGCCAGTTGGAATGAAAATAACCTTTATTGGAGGTGTACTGTTCTTGGTACCATGAGCCCATCTAATACAGGATCTGGTAATCCCACTGATCATTTTCCTATATACACACACACTAAAGTGCTGAAAGAAATGATGGTTCAGTGGTAACAGCTGATTGCCAAGGGTGTAAAAAGCCAGACCTGTGGTGATCAGCTGATTACTGTACCAATCAGGTTTTTTCCTTTAATAAAAAGGGTCTGTCTTATGAGGACTACCCCTTTTGTATAGAAGCTGGTGAAGCAATCTACTCTATTGTGATTAAATAAACCTCTTCAAGAGAAGTCCGGTGACAGACTCGACAGTCAATTAAAATGCACTAAAGACTCTTTCTGCATATACATTGTTAGACACAATATTCTTGTGTTAGAAATCGGACACAATAATCCAAAGTAAAAGGATTACATGCTATAAAAAATGTTCAGCTACCATAGTAACGCTTTTATGAAAATATAAAAATGGCTACATTATGCAGAGGCATTAAAACAATTAACTTATTTAATAGCACTTTTGATATTACATAAGTGACAATGTACTTTCAAACAGCATTTCAGAAAGCAGAGACAGAATACATATAAATGTAACATGGAAGAACGAACGAGAATACTGACACGTCGTTGTGTACTTTAACCCCATCCACTAAATACAGTGACATGCACACTCCATGCCCACACAAGAGTCAAGCTCCCTACCTTGATGGATAATTTGCTGGCAAGGCTGGCAGTTCCCAGCATGGCACACCAGAATACAGTTGTGTTCCCCACAGTTCAATGGATTTCCACAAACATTTGCACAGTGCATAGTAGAAGATTGTCCACAGCGAACAGACTGACTGCAATAAGTGTACAGGGTTATTAATAGGAACTTAAAAACTGCTAAAATACTTCATTTTTGCAAAAACAAGTGAATCTTTAGGGTATGGTCACACAGCATATTGCGGCGGGTACAGTAAGCACCATAATATGTCGGGCGTTTTAGAAGAACACGCTGACAGCTGGCTCCCATTGACTTTCCCTCCCAAGTGACATGCCAATTCTGTTTCCCAGCGTACGTCGGGTAATCATAGCTTTCAATGAGACCTATGAATTACTGTATTTGTGGGAAGTAATTCAGGTATATTGCAGCGCAATTATGTGCCGAATTATGCCCTGCAAATACGCCGTGTGAACATACCCTTAGGGTGCTTTCACACGGTGTGTTTTTTGTGCCTTTTTGATTCGCTTTATCAATGCGTTTTTTGTGCAGGAAGGCCAAGCAATTAATTCTGTACATTGCTGCACAAAAATTGCAGTAATTACCAAGATTTTTGCGCAGCAATGTACAGCATTAATTGCTGTGCCTTCCTGCACAAAAAACGCATTGGAAAAACGCACCAAAAACGCACTGTGTGAAAGCACTGTTAGGCCAAATTTACATCTGCTTTGGAGGTTTCCTTCGAAGCCTCTGTTGCAGATTACGCGAAAAATGACAAGCATGACACACCCCATTGGTGTACATTGTGAAACATATCCAGTTTCACCTCTGCGACAAAGGCTCCAAACAACCTTCGACACGGATGTGGACCAGTTCTTACAATGGGGTGTTCACACAGCAGAGCCTTCCATAGACAAAAAAAAACGACTTATCTGCAGCAGAAATTTACATGGATTTCTGCTATGGAACCTATCTTTGTGAGGGGAATTAAATCACTATGTATTGGGACGCGGATTAGCCACATTCAATGGAGCCAATGTGTCTTGTCCGACGATACAGAATCAGTGACGTTTTCCACACTGCGAATTTCAAAATGCCATCCATTGCTATTAAATATAATAGCATGCTTTTGTGGTTAGATTCTGGTGTAGAAAGCACACAGATTTCAGTGTGGAATCCACAAGCCTTCTTTACCCAAATCCACCATGTGAACAGGAATGGTTGTTAAATAAAATGGTCATAATGGCTTTATTAGTCAACAATCTTAGTGGGGGTTTGTCCCAAAGAAAAGGATTACAGGTCATGCATTGCTTAAATATGCAATTACTCTAGCCAGTTTTATAGAATGTGGTAGAATATGGCAACTTACCAGGAATGAGTATTGCTAGTTCTCTGTGCTATGTTACTCTGCATTTCTTGCCTTGTAGGAAGGGGCTACGTCTAGTTGTACGTTGTTTGGGGTTGGAGCGAGGATTGTTGGGTGGTGTTATTGTTTGTTATATTGGTTATTGAAAAAACAAACAAAAAAAAAAAGACAGCTATTTCAGAGTGTTAGCCCGTGTTCACACGGCTTATTCAAGCTGAAATTGCGCACCGGATTGCGCTCGCAATTCCGGCTTGAATAAGGGGCGGGTGCGGGGGCACGGCCCGCCGGCCCCATAGACTTGCATTATCCACGGTGCGTATTGTGCATGTCCGTTTCTCCCCGCCCGGCGGCTTCGCCGAGCGGGAAGGAGCGACGGAATCCACTGTTCTCTATGGCCTCGTTCACACGGCTTATTTCTCCACGGATTGGCTCCGTACTGCGTGCCGGATTTGCGCTTCAGTACGGCGCGAATCCGTCAGAGTCATTACGGTAATCCACTGCTCTCATAGAGAACAGTGGATTCCGTCGCTCCTCCCCGCTCGGCGAATCCGCCGCGGGGGGAGAAACTGACATGCACATTATTTACGGCGCGTACGCGCCGTAGATAATGCAATGTCTATGGGGCCGGAGAGCGGCGCCCCCGCCCCGCCCCTTATTCACGGCGGATTTGTGAGCGCACAAATCCGTCAGGAATAAGCCGTGTGAACACAGCCTATGAGAACGGTGGATTACCGTAATTACTGCAATGGATTGGCGCCGTACTGCAGCGCAAATCCGGCGCGCAGTACGGCGCCAGTCCGCGGCCAAATAAGCCGTGTGAACGGCCCCTTAGAGTAGTCCCCCACTCTATTCTAATGGGTCACTTCTTCTGGTGTTGGCCAACTGGCTACCACAGGGAAACTCTGACTCACCCACACTAGTGAAACAAAAAGTCTCTGGGTAAAACCAATAATATGTACATTTTGTAATAAGGGGAGGGGGTGAACCTACAGAATTGTTTCTTCTCCTGTTAGAATTTTAAGAAGGTGTGTCTTTGTAAATTTTAATACATGAATATAGGATAGTTAATTCATGGGAAAGTCCAAAAGTTCTGATCTCTGACAAATTCCTCAGGTGCTCGGATACACATCGTTCAAGGATCACTAATGACAAACTGCTAGTTAAACAAAGAGAAACTATGAGCATGGTACAGATAACATGAGGAAGTGTAACATGTGGTTAGTTCCAAAACACTGTACTGTTCTCATCAGATAAATCAAGAGAGAACTATCATATTTGTATCGGAAAAAATTAACTACTCAACAAAAGAAAAAAAATACAATATCTTCAGAGTAAAACCTTTTTTCTTGCACACTATTTATAACTGTTTACACCAATACAGGTGTTCCAGTTACAAGGAGCTTGTGAAGGGAGGTGACAGCTCTCCAGGCATAAGAACTGACCTTTGCAGGAGATCTGCAGAGCTGTTACATCCATTCCCTCCCACTGCTCACACAGAATGAAGAAGAGGACTGGGGAGGGTGCAGAGTGTATAAGAGTGTTATAAGAGTGGGGGGAGCAGAGAGTTCACATTATTGAATGAGTTTGTTGCATTTTTCAAATGCATTCTTTCTTTTTATTAAAGAAATACACATGTAAATACACTTGCTCTTAAGAAAGCGTGAAAAACACATCATTTTTAACACAGTGCTTTGTAATTCACTTAATTCTTTACACGGGTAAAATTTGAATTAAGTAAAAAAATTTCTTTGCTGAGTTTTTGATGCTGCTCTAAAAAGCAACAAAAACGCAACATGCGAACCGCCTTAAAGTTACAGGTATATTTACAGACCTTAAAGAACTTTTCACAAAATGGAGTTACTTAAGTTTATGTATACTCTAAAGCAGTGTTCCCCAACTCCAGTCCTCAAGGCCCACCAACAGGTCATGTTTTCAGGATATCCCACAGAATGCACTGACAATAATAAAATCACCTGTGCAGCATAATTAAATCACCTGTGCAATGCTAAGGAAAGCCAGAAAACATGACATGTTGGTGGGCCTTGAGGACTGGAGTTGGGGACCTATGGTCTAAAGGGTTTGTCTAATTTATTAAAAAATTACATAAGCTACTGGTGCCCGAAAAAAACAAAAAAAACCCAAAACATAAAAAACCTTTCGGACGTCATCGCTGCCGGAAATGAAGAGCTCATAACCTGAATATAAACAGAGGCATGGGAAAGCTGCAGTGTCTGCCAAAGACGACCAAAAATAAATAGGAGACCTTGGAGAGTCAGTGCTGGGTTTTCTCACTAAAGGCTTTTGAATTCATCTGAGCTTTTTGACTAGCTTAGATTTTCAAATCCAGAGGCAGGTATCCTCCTAGTAGGTGTTTCTTCCCGCACTGAAGAGTGGTGATCTCATCACATCCCCTTCCTATTCCTGCTCCCTCCCGAGTCCTTTTCTTTATTCCGTGTGAGCAGTGGGAGGGAGTGGATGTCACAGATCTTAAAGGGGTTTTATCGCTACAAAGATCATGTCTCAGATTATGGGGACAGTAAAAATAAGCACTTTTGTAATTGGGTTGCATTACCTCAGTCACTTGGTTTAGCAGATATGAGCTTTTCTGTAAATCTGTATTCTGTTTCTGCTGCTGCTTGTCGGGACACACCCCCTGGATGTTCCCTGCCCCCCTAGACCCGCCCCCTGCACTATGATTGGCTGGCTGACATTTCATTCAGCCTGTTGGGATACGCCCCCAGACAGGAAACACCCCGGTCACGCCACCTGCGCTGTGATTGGCTGCCTGCACACTGTTTTCTCCCCTCTAAGCTGTTAAAATCGATAGTGAAACCAAGGGCTGCTGGCTCTATACTTCTTTCCCAGCTCTAGGGTGAATGATCTGGGCAATTACTGGCTGTTTAAGTCACAGATCCCCTCATATAACAGAGTCTTATACAGGCTTCTACCTGTTAACAGGGGGAGAGAAGGGGAGGAGGGCAGTGTGCATTGCTCCATATAACCCAGCCTCCTGCCTGATAACAGAGTGGGAGGGGGGGGGGGCAGTGTGCATTCCTCACATGTGTTTCATCAGTTCAGGTTGTGTGTATAACTGGTTATAGCACAGCAATGAGCTTATGGAGCCTGAAGCTGAAGGCTATGCAGACACAAGAGGCTGCAGATCTGTTCTCTCCAGACATCCTTCTGCTTTGGCTGCCTCACACACAATGATGATGTCACAGCTTCAGTGAGGGGAGACACACCTCCTGGGAGGAGAAACACGCCTGCTGAGAGGAGAGACTCGCCCCTGTATTTCAAATTCAATCTCGGAGAATTAGCTGAAGAGCACGAACAGTTCAAACGATAAAACTCCTTTAAGACCTCCTGCAGTAGTCAGTTCTCATGCCCTCCCAGGCTCCACAAACAATCCTTCTAACTAGAACACCTGTATTGGTAACGGTGTTAAATGGGTGGGAGGAGCAGACTGTGTAAAGGGTGTGTTATATGGGGGGGGGGAGCAGAGTGTATAAGGGTGTGTTATATGGGCGGAGTAGCGAATCTGACAACTAAAGAGACTCCGTAATTGCCCAGATCCTTTACATCAGAGTTATCACTGATAGATGAGCTCAGTTATCCTGTTTCACACAGCTCAGAGGGGAGTGAGCACATAGAGCACAGGACAGCCAATTACAGCACAGGGGGCATGGCCCAATCCCAGGGTGCAGAAAAGCCAATAGCTGCTATACTAAATGATTTAAGTAATACAAACCAATTGCAAAAGTGCTTTGTTTTTGAAAATCTTCATGTATTATGCAGATGTGTAAAGTCTAATGTAGATTTTCAATTACATAATTGTGAGAGGCAAAAATCAACCGCAAAAACAAATGTATGGCCCATGAGAGTATGCAGCCACGTGAAGATTTTCTGTTTTAAAAGGAAAAAGGTTTTTAAAACTGCACAGAAAGCTCCCATTTTGCCAGACTACAGCTCTTCATCTGAATGGCAACATCCAGAGAAAAAGGGGTTACCTGATTTGAGCTATTTTATACATTTAAGAGGATTAATTGAAAAAGATTGCAAACAAATGCGAATATGAGAATGAGGCATTTAAAAATGAGAACAGAAGGTGCCCCCCCTCTCCCACCCAAGGATCAGCAACACAATGCTAATTACATTCCCATATTACTCACTACACTGTCATATGTCACTACTAAGATGCCAAGGGAAACAAACTCGCACATTTTCCATATGGTCATTAGGTAAAGGCAGCAAAGATAGAGAACACGGATTTGAAGCCCCTGTGTAGTAGTAGGAGTATTAGGAGGGACTCCAAACCGTAAATGGAGCACAAGCCTCTCCTAGGTCTCAGAACAAGACCCAAGAAATGAAGCGGAGCTGGTCCTGAGAAGCTGCAGAGAAACAGTGTTGGAAACAAGTAGGGAATTATAAGTGTTTGCTCACATGGTGTACAGTGGCGCGTACTGTGTGCGTCGATATATGCCGGCTGTTTTGAAAGTAGTGCCAGCCAACACGTACTTTCAACAGTGCTTCCACTGACTTCCACTTTCCTCTGGAAGGGACATGTCACTGAAAATGTCACTGAAAATCATAGCGCTTGTTGTGTGTGATGATTTTATCGTATTTGCGGGGAGCACTTTGGGGGGAACTGCAGTGAAATTGCGCATTGAATTACACCCCACAAATATGCCATATGAACATTCCCTAACTCTTCCCATCCTGCCCCATTTCAAATGAAACTTCTTCCGCTGGACAACCCCTTTAAATAGTAATGTTTTAATAATAACCTATAAACGGATTATAACTTAAATGACATACTATATTGCAAATTCCAAACTCACTCACCTGGTTCTTCCACATTCACAAGTTTTTGTCACAAAGGCAGGACATGAGGGGCAGGGTCCTGGATGACACAGGCTATGTGAAACAAAGATATAAAAGAGAAATTATAGTCCCATTTGGTTTTAAAAGAAAAGCAGTATGAATACTAATGGAACAGCAGTTGCATCCTTAGCAACTTTTCATGACTTCTACAGCCTATAATAAACTATTGCGATATTCCACAGATATACTCTTGCTAACCTACTAAGCTGTCTTATCCAGCGCTTATGTTAATACTAACACAGTGTTTCTGCTGGTATATTAGAGGGCAGATGTATTAATGTTTCATAAGTGGCAAGTGACCTGGTGCTGCAATTCTACAGTGAAGCTTCTACAATGGTTGAACCCTTTCGACCTGGCACTCACATTTATCAGAAGTGCAATACTTAGGTTACAGTCTTTAACCCGCACCAGAACCTGTTTGTAAGGCACAACTGACAAATCTGTCTAAAGGTAAGTGGAATCTTGCTACTGCACTGTAGCAATTCACCAACTCTAGCAGTATACTGCCACGTAGGGATCGCAACAGCAAAAACCACTGGGCCATTAGTGCACAACATCTTCCGTTCCAAGGTCATACTGCAGTAAATCTCGGAGGAGTGTTCCTCGTCTGAAACCTGTATGGCGCTCAAATTGTAAATACCCCAAATGGCTGAGAGGTCTTGGTTCCACTTTAGGGACTCTCAGAGATCAAAGTGGGGGGTCCTCTGCTCGCTACTCCAGAAAGAGGACATAAGGCGCCTATTTTCATTGTAGTTATTGGGGGGTTACAGAATTGACTTTCACAACTATGACTAGAGAGAACACCACACATCTACAACCTCCTCTCCAACTCATCTCCCTCTCTTTGGAGTCTTGAACCCATTAGACATTTTTATGGTATATTTTGTGGATTTACCATGCAATACAGAAACCGTTTTTATTGGACTGCTTAGTTAGTTTGCTTAAAATCACACACCGTATATACTCGAGTATAAGCCGAGTTTTTCAGCACAAAAAATGTGCTGAAAAATCCCCCCTCGGCTTATACTCGAGTCACTGTCGGCGCTCTGGCGCTGCGATGGCCCGTGCGCCGACAGGGACGCTTCAGTTATATGCGACTCCTCAGGGAGCGCATATAGCTGAAGGCCAAGTACAGCTGACAGCCTCCGGGCGCTGCGGTGGCCCGTGCGCTGTCAGCGATCTCCTCCCCTGTGTGCGACTACTCCGGAGCGCAAACAGGTGAAGAGATAACACTGCGGTGCAGAGAGCGAGCGCTCCGTGCCCCGCAGTGGACTCCGGAGTTTCCGGCACAGGCAGCGTGTGTCATCACGCTGCGTGCGCGGCCTAATGATATCACCCACCTGTGCCGAGAAGACAGGGAGAGGCGCAGCGGCGGGAGCGGAGAGCGGGGGAAGCGAGGACGCGAGGGAGACGGAGCAGCGGGGAGCCAGGTAAGTGGGTTTTTTTTGTTTTAAAACCCTGCCTACAGCCTACCCATAGGGCCTATACCTGCCTATAACCTGCCTACAGCCTACCTAGAGGACCTATACCTGCCTATACCCTGCCTACAGCCTACCTATAGGACCTATACCTGCCTATACCCTGGCTACAGCCTACCTAGAGGACCTATACCTGCCTATACCCTGCCTATAGCCTACCTAGAGGACCTATATCTGCCTATAGCCTACCTAGAGGACCTATATCTGCCTATAGCCTACCTAGAGGACCTATATCTGCCTATAGCCTACCTGGAGGACCTATACCTGCCTACAGCCTGCCTAGGGGGACCTATACCTGCCTATAATGACCTATACCTGCCTAGGGGACCTATACCATGCCTATAACCTGCCTAGGGTGACCTATACCATGCCTATAGCCTGCCTAGGGGGACCTTTAACTGCCTATAACGACCTATACCTGCATATAACCTGCCTAGGGGGACCTATACCTGCCTATAACGACCTATACCAGCCTATAACCTGCCTATGGGGGACATATAGCTGCCTATATCTGCCTATGGGGGACATTAAACTGCCTATACCAGCCTATATCTGCCTATGGGGGACATTAAACTGCCTATACCAGCCTATATCTGCCTATGGTGGACATTAAACTGCCTATATCTGCCCATGGGGGATATTAAACTGCCTATATCTGCCTATGTAATTTTATTGGTAACTATTTTTATTTTTAAAATTTATCAGTAGCCGCTGCATTTTTCACCCTAGGCTTATACTCGAGTCAATCTTTCCCGGTTTTTGTGGCAAAAGTAGGTGCCTCGGCTTATACTCGGGTCGGCTTATACTCGAGTATATACAGTAATTGTGCTCATCACAATACGGTAGTGTCATTAGCAGCTTCAAGAGAGGAATATTACTTTCTTGAGAAGGAGAACAGAGAGAAAGCATTTCTTTGTCCTAGTAGCTGGGGGCCCCAAAAATAGACACTTGGGAATGTACAAAGTAATTATTTACCATTCCCCACATGTTGAAAGCTAACATTTGTAGTGAGACTACCTCTAAAGTTTTCGTAGCTAAAGACTTTTTCCAAATATATTGCTTTATTTGTGTTTGTTGAGGAGAAGAGATTTTATCAGCTCTGAACGTACTCTGCTTTATCTAGGTTACCGACCAGCTCTCTCTGCCATGTGTCTTTTCTGATAGCAGGTGGTGACATCACCACTGGTTGGCACACAGGACTGCCAACAGCCAACAGCTTGAGAACAGATTAATGACTTTTGTTTACTTTGAGCTCTGAAGCCATCTCCTCTATATATAACATCTTCCGCTCTCAGGTCAGTGCAATCAGAAGAGTTGTGAATAGCGGATATGCTAATCACTGCTACAGAACCGCCCAGAGCCTGACCAGGAAGAGACAGGATGCATGAATCTAAAGCTGCTTTTGGCATAGAGAGACAACCCTTTTAATTAATTATGATGATTAAAGGGATTGTCCGGACCAACTTAAGATCTTTTTTGGATACTGCTAAGAAATATAAAAAAAAAAAAAAAAAAAAAAAAAAAAAAAAAAGCATATGCTCACCCTCTATCCCACCTACATTTTAGCACCACTACTGTCCACTATCCCCTGCAGTTTTGTTTTCTTCCAGCTACAGTCGAACAGATCCCCACCGCTGAAAGCACTGATTGGCGTCGCCATTTGGAGCAGCCAATGATTGACTGGAATGGTGATATTCCGTTCGGCCAAAGCTGGAAGTATACAGACCGGAGACGGTCTGGCCACAAGAATCTGAATTCCCTGTGTGCCCCTTTCTCAGAGTCTGAATGATTTTGGCAGTAAATATACATTAAGGCACTGCATACCGTTACCAAAAATGTGGTTTTAAATGTGGTAAATAGGTGATCTTATACCATTACCAAAAATACTACCTTGTGAATAAAAGTACAGCTAAAAGGTGCTGGTCTTATTTGTGCAAAAATTTGCACTTTTTGCAAGCCAGAAAGCTGGTGTACAGGCATTAATAAATTCCCCCAATCATGTCTTCTGCTGGACTTACATGTTGCAGGTATGGGGACAATCAAGGCCAGAACGCTTCTTTCCACAAAGCTCACCACAACTATGAGGAATTTCATTTCTATTCCATTCAGGGTTGTTGACTTTAGCTTAAAAATGCAACAGAAAAAATAAATGAATACTAAAGAAAGAACAAACATTTAACAACTATACATGACAAAGCATCCAAGACATTTAGACATACCACAAAAGCAGGTGTAGGTGCTTGGAGCTCGAGAGGAGACATTTTGACAGGCAGGGCATCTCCAACCACTATTTCCATCTGAAAGAACAAAAAATAAAGCCCATGTATATTACATTGTAATGGACTACATATGGCGACTTGTTACAGGCCACTACCCATGTTAGGACACCGCAGAACCATAAGTGCAATACCCACGCTACCGACCTAAAAAGATGTCAAACTGTCTTCCTTATAGAAAAGCAAAGGGCTTTATAACCGAGGTGCCAAATAATTTGCTCCTGTAATTTTTTTTTTCTTTTATCTAAAACGTCCAGTAAATAATGCCTTAAAGGGGTTGTCTCACTACAAGGATTGCTTTTTATGTTAAAGATCTTGCAAATACAAGTCACTTTGCAATATATGTCCATTAAGAGTGTCCTACCTATTCCTAGATATCCCCTCTTGTTTGGGCTGCATCAGCTCCTGGGGTCGCTATAGCTACAGACCTGTTTAACATATCCCGATAGGCTGCCAGCACTGGTTGCTATAGCTACAGGCCTGGCTTCTACTGCAGCCTAGTGGAAGCCAGTAAACGCGCCCCTGAATTCAAAGTGAAACCAAGAAAACAGGACTGAGGTGAGATGAATTAATGTAGTGAGACAACCCCTTTAAGAGTGACGCTGCATCAGAAAATTCAGCTACAGTTCAATATTTTTTATGTTTAGCATAATTATTAATAATTTATTAATTTTAGAATTTATGCTGAAGCTTTCTTCAGTTTTTCAGATCACAAAGTTAAAATAAAGATAAATAAATGAATTTCAAGGTCTTGCAGTTTTCACTCTAAGCCCGATAATAGTTCTTCCTGGTCTGTAGAGATCACTTCTTGGCAGTCTCCTCATTATCTGTACAGACAGGATTATACTGAAAAGTGACACCAAAACTTCATCTATAGTCTTATTTTGAAGCAGATTTAGTGTTTAGATTCTGTAAAAATCCGACTGTAAATCATCCTCATAGACCTCAATAGAAAATGCAAGCTGAAGCCTACACAGCTCGGATTTTCCGAGGTCTGATGTCAAATCCGATCCAAGAACTTTGAACACGTTCTATAATTATACTACTGTTCAACTACTGAAAACTGACGAAAAGCGACTGAAAATTCTGGTCGGATTCTCTAACAGAGTCCGACGATATTTTACAATTGCTGTGTAGACGTAGCCCAACTTATAGATAAAACCGGATCCACCACTCACAATAGATGACTGGCACCCGCTCCCTACTCACTGACAGAGCATGCCTAAAAACACTTCTGTTATTTCTTTTGGTAGAAAAACAAATATTGAAATGGCTGTCATTTACCCATAAAAAAGCCCTGACAATTACTTATGGTCTGATTTTTTTAATGTCACATATTAATGTATATACTGTATAAGTATAAAGATGTATTTCCATCTTTTCTTAATCGTTACACCATTTTAAAAGGTTTTTACATTTTGAGCACGTTGTAAGCTTTACAACTGTAATTTTTACAATTTTGCAGTAATTTGCATAAGGTAACAGGAGAAACCAGAGAAAAAAAAAAGTCTTCAAAAATAAATATTTTAACTTACATATCATTCATAATAAAGAACAAAGCAGCAGGCGTTACAGAAAAAAATGTGTCCTTTCTCACAGATATTTGCATGTATTGTGCATTTCTGACCCATTTTCACTGGCAAGGCAGATGGCCTAGAAGTGAATAAGCACCATGTGGCTTTTTGGGCTTGTTTTTTGTTGGCTTTCATATAAGAGTTCTAGTTGAACCATTTCTGGGTGCTCTCTCATGTTTGTAGAGGCAAAAACAAATAATTCAAGGAATTAACCCATTAACCCCTTAAGAATTTCCTTTTATTATTTTTATGACTTTAAAAAAAAAATTTTGAAAAACATTTTTCTTTTAGGCTGGTTTCACAGCGGGTTATTGTTTATGTCCAAAGTATCCATCGGTGTACCGTGACGTAGCCATGGCCGACCCATAGGTATTTATAGAACAAATGCAGTCCTATGTGCCACTGGTAAATAGAGAAAATCCAGGTCACATATAACTATGTCTATTTTATAGAAGGGGTTTTACCACAAAGGCATTTCATGCCTGGTTTGTCCTGCTTCAGCTTTCAATGTGATCAAAAGGTGGCGTGTATGATTCTTTGAACTATCAAGTAAGCTAGCAGGCTTGACATCACTATGCCTTCCCCCACAGTGTGCTCACTCTAGTCAAACAAAGGTCTGTGTAAAAAAACAACAGCAACAAAAAAACAAACAAACTGAGCAGCTACAATGTAGCTGAGTGGTTAGCACTTCTGCCATTCAGCACAATGGTCCTAGGTTCAAATACCTGCATGAACCAAATCCCTGTTCGTTTTTCTCATTTCACATACCTCATTGTGTTTTTTTTCCCCTTTTATTTATCTGCACTGTGACAAATGACTAAGGCGTACAGAACACAGGAGTAGAATGACAGCACCTGCGATTGAACATCCGCTCAGCAGCGAGTGTGTGATTACTAGGCAGGGAAGAGACTGACAGTAGCTGCCTGAGAGGAGAGGTGATGTCTGGGAATGTGCGGCAAGACTGAGAAGCTCTCCTCACTGGTCGGATCCCATAGAGTTGAGCTGTACACTATGGATCACTAAGTGAGCAACTGAAACAAAAATGGTAAATCTGACTAATGTCTACTCTTGGCGGCTAATGGTGGGTGCTGGCTGAATGATATATCCACCATAAAGCATTAAGGGGTTAATAAAACAACCACATTTAAAGATATTCTTCTATGGATATAGAGAATTTGACAGTATCCACATTTTAAATAAATCATCTCTCTATCTATATATCTATATATATATATATAATAAAAAAAGAAGTAGTAAACCGGGAACTACTGTAGAGTCAGGAGAGAGAATATGGAGAATATCAGCCTTTCCGGTGGGTAACTGATGATGCGCTGTTCAGGACATCTAGCGGCACAGTCCTGTCACCATACAGTTACACGTCTCGCTAAGCATGCAGTTTAATCTTCAGGCATCATGTTCTATCAGTTTATCAGATGAGGTTTAAAAAAAAAGGAAAAAAAAACAAAACACACAAAATGTTTCTAACCTTTTACTTTATTATTTTATACTTTATTATTTATACATAGGAGATCACTTTATCTGCTTCTATAGTGATGCTTTTCTGCCTGCATGCATGACATTTGTACGGGGTTTGTGTTATGTACTTTTTCTAAATATGCTGTGCAATTCTGTATGCTATTATGTGCATCAACAGCTGTGCCCCCTCATCAGTTTTTGTCTGTCTATTCGTATATATGTGAACTATCCAACATTTTCATAGTCTTTAGTTGCATCACAAAATAGAAGATTAAATACAAATTCTGGAGTAATGTTTTAAAGTAACACAACCAAACTACATCAGACAAATTAGCATCTTGCTATTATTAAACCCATCCTTAAATGTTACTCATGTACAGAAAGAAAAAAACAGTGAAACACGTGTAAATGTATTTATCCCCATGCTCTTCATGCTGAGAACTGCACTTTAGCAATTATTCAACACATCCCCTATGGTGAAATGTGTAAGAGCACAGCAGGTTTTAAAAGGAGAGCAACAGAGCTACTTGTAAAAGGTGAGAGTACAACGGGTGCGTGTTAAAGAGCTTATCCAGGTATTACATGTGAATGAAGGGAAGGAAATTTTTAAGCTTAGTTTCCCTTACTGGTGAAGACTTGGAACTCATAAGGTAAGAACCAAACTGCCCTAAATGAATATTTAATTTCTGCTCCCAAAATTGCCATCAGACTAGATCTATAGTTTTATATGGCCACATTGGCTTTAGATTTCTTCTTTTTATTTAGCATATTGGTGCTCTATGAACACATACTTACCTGGGACCCAGCACTGTGCCATCCTTAGGGTATGTTCACGCGGCGTAATTTCGGCGCACATTTCGCTACATATTTGCGCTCCAATACGGGCGAGATGCGCACCGAAATTACGGTAATCCATAGTTCTCTATGAGAACTATGGATTACGCCTCCTCTCCTCACTCGTACAATACGATCATATTGTACGCACGGGGAGATAAGTAACATGTCAATTTTTTGCGCCGAATACGCACCGCGAGTAATGAATGTCAATGGGGCCAGCGGGCTGCGCCTGCCCCCCCGCATGAGTTTGCGTGCATTAGCGCGAGCTCCCGAAAGACACGATGTACAGCAGCGCGTACTGTACGCGCCGCTGTACATCGTGTGAACATACCCTTATTCTTAACCGGTCTTCTATCGAACGTGACATCACCGCTACAGCCATTAATTGGCTGCAGCAGTCATCTGCTATTGGCTGCCAAAGGAACTTGACCGCTGAAGCCAATCAGCATCTGCAATGGTGACATCTCATTGGAATCAAGATCGGCAAAGACTGAGGACTGCTCAGTGCTGGATCCTAGGTAAGGAGAGAAGAGAGGATAGCTTTTCTACCCTATTTTTATAGGGCAGCGGTAACCTTACAAAAAACAAAAAAAAACAAACATTTTTAACCAGATAACCCCTTTAAGTTAGGGTGGGAGGTAATCAAGTAACCTAGAATGTCAATAACCAATGCACAATTTGGTACCGATCTTTGGTCATATGAAAATACTACACTGCAGCAGGGTAAATTACTGCTACTTCATCACTTCCTGACTGGCCTAGCTACCCCTGCTCCTATTCCTGGCCATAATGCTTTTCACGCTCACTCTACTTTTCCGTCTTATTTCTGTGATATGTAAGACTTCATTTTTATTTAATTCTTACTATTTAGAAAAAAAAAAAAAATAAAAAAAAAATAGATATCTGTGAAAACAAAAATCTAATACAAAAAATATGTTTTTCAGGACTTTTCTTACATTTTTATTTTATTACACAAAGTGGTACTAACAATAGTTTAGTGACTGTGTCAGCTTCTTGTTAGTTTTAGCGTCACAGTGGCTGACAGCTGACACTCATCTATTCTTGCTTTTTTTTTAATGTATTTTAGACATTGTACCACCCATGAGGTGAAAAAAAACCCCAAAAAAAAAATAATAAAAAATGAGGGGGCAATTTCAGATAAACTTTTTTTTCTTAATTGCCAAAGTCCTCTGTAACTAGGGCTGATATAGGAGCCCCAGTTACTAGCAAAACATTTCAGTCAGCACCTCCGGTAGTTATATTGCCCCAGCTAAATTGGAACCAGATTGAACAGCAGCGGAGGGGTGCGGCAAGGTAATATACATTGGGACAGGAAGAAATGCAGAAAGAAAGACAAAAAGCAAAAGGCAGAGTATAAAAGGTATGTAGCTTCATGTACAGTAGCTGAAGGATGGGCCCCCAAATCAATTCACTTTGGGCTCCCAGGATCAAATTTACCAGTGGGGCCTAAGCACCACAGTCCGACTCTGTAAGGGTATGTTCACACAGCTTATTGCAGCGCATATAGTTCACCATGTGTTTTGGTACCACGCACTGATCAGCGCATAATTCCAAAGCACGGGGGAATTGACATGCATGGTCAGCGCCGCGAACATGTCAACTCTCCCCCCGCGCGTACAATACAATCATATTGTACACGTGGGGGGAAGACAAGTAATCCATAGCTCCCTGAGAGCTATGAATTATCATAATTGCGGCGTGTATTTCGCCACGTAGAAAGCGCAATACGCAGTGAAATGCGCGGAAAAATAAGCCGTGTGAACATACCCTAAGGCCGTGTTCACACGGCTTATTCCCGATGGATTTGTGAGCCGTATTGAGCTCACAAATCCGCCGTGAATAAGGGGCGTGAATAAGGGGCGGGCCGGAGCGCGGGGGGGCGCCGCTCCCCGGCCCCATAGACAATGCATGGTTTTCGGCGCGTACGCGCCGTAAATAATGGCATGTCATTTTTCTCCCCCCGCGGCGGATTCGCCGAGGGGGGAAGGAGCGACGGAATCCACTGTTCTCTGAGAGCAGTGGATTACCGTAATTACTGCCGCGGATTGGCGCCGTACTGCAGCGCAAATCCGGCGCGCAGTACGGCGCCAATCCGCGTCAAAATAAGCCGTGTGAACGAGGCCTAAGTAAGCTTGTTTCATCTTCCTTGAAATCCGTTTTAAATATTGCCAGACAACACTGTTTACTATAAGTATGCTTGATTTAGCTGAAATCCATTAAAGGGAATGTGTCATCAAAAAATGACTAATTGTTTAAGTCCCATTTTTATGTTACACACATTTTTTAGGATTTTTTTTTTTTTTTTTAATTTTTCATATCACTCAATATATTTTAATAAATCTTAAGTCCTGCAGTTTTCACTTTGGCCACTAGGCCTTGTTTGCACTGCTTTAACAGTAGTCAGAGATATGCTTTACAGCAGCTTCATGCACATAGGAGCCTTAAAGGGGTTTTGCCATGAAGTAGAATTGATGTGGGAAGCTTGCAAATGAAAAACAATTTTCCCATTCTTTATTTTTTAAAAAATTCTGCACCGTTTTTGTTTTAGCTGCTCCTTTAGGCTATGTTCACACGGCTTATTTGGGCACGTATTTCAGCCCGTAATTCGCGGCGTACTGCGCGAATTACGGACTGCAATACGGCAATCCACAGTTCTCATAGAGAACTATAGATTACGTCTCCTCTCCCCGCTCAGAGAATCCGCTGAGCGGGGAGAGCAGTGACAGGTCATTTACTAGCGGAGTATACGCACCGCTAGTAATGATAGTATATGGGCTGGCGAGGTGCCGGCCCCCCGCTCCCACCCCCATCCACACGACGTAATTGTGGGGCGTTATTATGCCCCGCAATTAAGCCGTGTGAACATGGCCTTAGTGATCCATCGTTTACAGCTCGTCTCCAGGGGATACGACCAGGGGCTGAGAGCTCCTCAGTCCTGGTCGCACATGCTCAGATATCACATCTCCTCTCAGGCAGCTACTGAGTGTTCAAGCCCCAGGTGCTGTCACTCTACTCCCATCCTCTGTATTCCTTAGTAATTAGGTGCAAATAAATAAAAAAGAAAACTCAATGAGGTTTGTGCATTGATAAAGAGAAAAAAAAAGAAAAACAGGTTTGATTCCTGCAGGGATCTGAACCTAGGACCCTTGTGCCTGAAGGCAAAAACCTTTACCTCTCAGCTACTCAATGCTTTACATAAACAGTACCTTTCTTGACTACAGAGAGGAAAGGCCTGGTGATGTTTATCCTGCTGGGGCACAATGATATGCAATTCAAAAATCAACCCCATGCCCCCTTCTGAGCACACAGAGCTGAATGCAGGAGGTATGAAATGAGATCATGGCAAAACCCCTTTAAGACTGACTCAGTGCTATTGACTTCTATAGGAGAGTTCTACTCATGCTCCGTGACCTGGGAAGAAGTCACTGTGCAGGGAGGTGAAAGGGTGAACTGTGACTATCTCCTCTTGTGACTGGTGGATCCTGTGTTATCTATTCACACTGGTGTCTCCTTACAGTTTGACCCTCTTTGTTCTGATAATGAACAGACAACTGAGAATCTCTCTCTAAAGAACAGGAAGTGTCAGACTATTATTAGGCTCAGTGGCCAAAGTGAAAACTGCAGGACTTAAGAATTACTAAAAAATACTGAAAGTGATATGGAAAATTAAAAGAAAATATAACCAAAAATTCTTAAAAAATGTGTTTAACATAAAAACATGAGTTAAACAATAAGTCATTTTTGATGACACATTCCCTTTAAACGGGTTTTCTGGGACCTCTTCATGCAGTTTGGTCCCCTGGGGTATATGTAAAAATAGAAGATAATCCTCATACTTACCTCCCGGACGGTCTCCTTCACTCCCCGCTCCCGGGTGAAGCACTGAACCTTCATTGCTCACGTGACCGTTCCAGCCAATTACAGGCTAGAGAGGTCGTGTGACGTTGTGGCCTGTGAAGGGCTGGAACGGTCACCTGAATGATGAACAGACCAGCAGCGGGGAGTGAAGGAGACAAGTATGAGGATTATCTTCTATTTTTACTCATAACCCAATGGACAAACTAGCATGGATAGGTCCTGGAATAGCCCTTTAAATAATATTCTGTGTGTTGCACCCCCACTGTGACCGCTCTAAAGTTTTATGGATTAGGAAAAATTTCCGGGGAAAATTTGGCTAACCCCTAAGCTCCGCCAGATTCGTAGGGTTTCCCCTCATTTCCAGGTAACAAAATTGAAAATGACAATTCCTTCTTTTTTCGCATGAACACCGGCACACGAACCCCTTTTCTGAACAGAAAAAGAAATGGTTTGCTGCAAACCCGCCAATGTGGAATTGGGGACCCCAGGCTGTTCAGGATAAGAAACTGCTAATCACTCTTCTCCAAAAAAAATTTTTCCCGGTTTTTTCCCTCCTGCACAAGGCTCGCGGCCTTTGTAAGGCTTTTTGCCTTAAAAACGTGTGGGGTTAAAAAACGGAAGGAAAATTTCCCCCCGGGTAAGCAGCCCTCCTTAAAATGAAGGGGTTTTTATTTCGCTTTTCAGCAGTTCAGAATCCTGGGGGCCGGGCCCCTGTTATCAAGGGTTCTAGGAATGCCGTTTCTTCAGGCACCCTTTGAAACTTTAATGTGCCGGCCCTGCACAACTGCCAAGGGACGGGGCAGGGTTGGAAACCCCCCCTTAGATAGGTCCTGGACGGTCAAGGGCGGTTACTGCCAAATTGCGCAGGTCAGATTAAGAATTCCCCTTTAAAGGCCCCCCCTGTTTTGCCTTCCTGCCAGCCCCTTTTTTTAAATCTGGGATATGTACTTTATGTGAGAATAATTTTGACCTTTTACCCAGCCATGTGATTAAGATTGTTTTTTTCCCTGAAACATTGTGTTTAAGTTTTGTAAGAAATTTTTTTTCCCCAAAAACCTTGTTTGTTTGTGAAAAATATCAAAATTTTTATGAAAATTTTAAAAAAATTGCGATTTTTTAAATTGCAAAATTTCTGCGTGCAAGACAGATAATTTTCCCACAAAATAGTTTAAACTAAAACTACCAAAGTCCCCAAAAGGGTTTGGGAATTTTTTTAAAAGCTTTTTTTTTTTACGACATTAGGGGGTTAGAAATTTTTTATAATTTCACATTTTCAAAAATTTGAAAAAATACATTTTTTTTAGGGACCATCCCGTTTGCGGTTTGAGGGGCCTGATGTTGATACCCCCTGTGACACCATTG